>CAUYQV010019792.1:0-14744 GCA_963574575.1 Galagoides demidoff | reverse complement strand
GGTTCGAATCCCCAGCCCGGGCCCGCCAAACAACAATGATGGCTGCAACCAAAAAATGGCCAGGCGTTGTGGCGGGCACCTGTGGTCCCAGCTACTTGGGAGGTGGAGGCAGGAGACTCGCTTGAGCCCAGGAGTTGGAGGTTACTATGAGCTGTGATGCCATGGCCCTCTACCCAGGGGGATAGCTTGAGGCTCCATCTCAAAAAAAAAAAAAAAAGTACATACATTGCTTGAAAAGCTACAAATAGCTCAAAAGACAGAAAATGGTTTTCTTGACTTCTGTAAAACAGAACACAGACAGAATCAATAATATTTCAAAAAAAAAAAAGCCATAACAAACTAGCCTAGCTCTACATAACTGATCTCTGTTCTCTTTGAAGTTAGGTTAGCAATACTCATAGACATGATAACTTTCCAATGAAAATTCTAAAAGTCTGCTTTTAGTCCAAAGGTTCTCAATTTTCCAAGTTATCAGAAATTTGAATTTGAGGAAATTCATTAGCCTCCCTTAATATTTCTTTTCTTTGTTTTTTACACAAATTAAAATTATTACTAACGATATACATTGATAGAGAACAACATTTTATACATTAGGACAGACTAGTGTCTTATATGTTAGACAGACCAATGTTTTATATATTAGGACAGACAAATGCTTTATAATGTCAGAACATCCATGTAACAACACCCCATACAAAATTAATCACCATTTCATATTTAAAAATGTCTACTCCGCATTTTTAATACATCAAATAAGTCTAATTTGTTTTTCTCAGGTTTTCCATGGTCCTAATATTTGAAAAAGACCAAATTTAGAGGTGTGTTTTTTTGTTGGCTATGGCCGAGTTGGAACCTGCCACCCTTGGTGCATGTGGCTGGCATAACAATCACTGTGCTACAGGCTCCAAGCCCCAAATTTAGAGTTTTGATTTTGTAAGTTTTGTCAAGCATCAAAGGCTTAAAACACTTGTTCAAACAAGATAACAAACCAACGGATTTTAGAGGAAATACATAGTCAATTGGATTACATGTAAATTCCCTCATAAATTCTCTTTTATGAGCTTCATTTAACCTGAACAGACAATCTACAAACATTCTAAACTTCCTTTAACTTTTGTCCTGCCTTTCACTTTCTTAAACAGCCATTCTATTTTAGGACAAAATTTATCACACAAGATTCTTCCCTTAAGCAATGCCATTTTTCTTTCTGTGTAATTTCTCTTACTTCCAGAAACTCATTTCCCACAAAACAAGATCACTGTTCAGTACCAAGTTGACCCCTTGGTCAGCCAAACTGATAATTAGAAAGTTTAAAAGGCAAAAATCTTATCCCTTGACAAAGACTCAGTCTCTCCAACAATTTAAGCAACCAAATTTTATCTTGCCAATGAGAGTCATTTTATGAGACATAAATAACATTGATGCAGGATTTTCCCACTCAAGCCTGGACAGAGAACCCCCATTTTTCAGTCTCAGGTGAGCTCAGACATCAGATTCCCATCTCCAGGCACAAACATGTTCCAGTCCATGCCCTCGACCCCTAGGAAAGTCATGGACAAAGCAGCCTGAAACATTTTGGATGACTCCACCCTGATTAGGGAGCACACACCCTAATCCATTCCACAAACAAAAGCACAACAAAGACTTAATGACCTTGGCCAAGGTGGGGGGCTGCATTCATTCAGTTGCTAGAACACAGTTTGTAAAGGTATTTGTCCATTTACCAAGTCCTGGCCAAAATATCTCTTAAGGCCAATTATTTACTGCTAGACAAAGGACCTATGCAAGAGACCACTGACTTGGTCCTCCTCCCCACCTCCAGAGGCTGTTCACCTTGGAGAACTGCTCCATGTATGGATACAGCCCTGCCTGGCACAAGATTTATACTCTCTCCCCGAGATTTTCATGGGCCATCTAGAGCTCACCGGACTACCCAGGCTGCAACACTTTTCAAGGCATGGCACCTCTGCCAATAGCTCTGGCACTCTCCACACCCTCTGCATGTCCCTCAGTGCAACAAAATCCCATTTTATCACTGATCTGTGGCCCATAGGCTGAATTCACAAATTCCTGAGACCAAGGACACACTGAAGAAATTCCAGTAAAAAATACAACACAGTTATCCTTTCTAACTTCTTTCCATTTCCTTCCAAGTTCCACATGGCCACATTGCCACCAAAGACAGAGAGAAAGTGGAAAACCTGGAACTTTCAGTTTTCCTCAGAATAGTCAAGGGGCAAAGTTGGACCAGGGAAGGGGACACTCACACAACTCTTTCACCCAGTGAATTTGGGGGGGGGGGGGAAAAACCCCACCGAACGTTGTTAATTTAATTAATACTCCAAGCACTCAAGGGGACATAATTCCAACCCATTTCTTAACCTGGGCAGCATTGATTTCCCACTCCTGCTGCCACTTATCCATAGGAGGCAAACCAAGGCTCCCCTAGGCTCTGTAAGGGAGGTCCAACTCTACCCTCAGAGTTCTCTCCATCACACCACATCCACACACTCTCATATACCTCTCAAGAGACCTGCCAGAGATCTAACAAGTAAGGAGTTTATCAGGCTCCTTCTTCCACTAAAACTGTAGTGGGAGCCTCAGATAATTATACGTTGCCCTAGATGTCTCCCTGTGTAGGTACCTATTCCTGCAGGTCAGTTTCTCCCAGAGTTTGACTCCTTGATGACCTGCTGAGGAGTGTCTTTCTCCGCTGAGTTGAGGCATCCACACAGGGAGGCTAAACTGCCTCCCTGGCATGCTCAGTGATTCACATCACCCAGGCCAAGCATGGGCCCCCATATGGGTGTCCAGAAGATTGGCGCCAACTACCAAGTGAGTGTTCTCTCCAGAGGTAATCTCACTTCCCAGTCAGGGAACCAAAAATGTTGCGGGAAAATAAGAACCAAAGGAGAGAAAGTGCAACCAAACACCATAAATATAAGAGGAAGGGCTTTATTTACCAGCTGTGAGCTTATGGCATAGAAGAATTCCCAATGGCCGTGCTCCCTGAATGGTTTGATCATTCCCTTTTTTTATCAACAGTCAAAAAAGTTCCAATCCATAGGTACCCTTCTTATTGGCCAGTTTGAATCAAGCGAGAGAGGTTATTTCAGTCCCCACAGGATTACAGGATTTCACAGAAGTGGGAATTTCCAAGTTCCAGGAAGTTAAGTTTACAAATTCCCAAGAGCCTAGTCACCATAGAGAGTACCCTCCAGGTGTATCCTTGTGGTTTCCTTGAGAATACCTGTTCTCCTAGACCTCACTCTTTTGGGGTATCCTCTTTCAAGACAACATGGAGTATAGATGAACAAAAACATATGCATCTAAATTGTGCATTTGAGGCTGGGGCTCCCCACCAGCATCCCAGTGTTTCTAGTGATGGATGTGGACACACCTCTCTGGGAGCCTCCGACAGGACTATAGCTCATCAACCTGGGATTCCTGTTTCTAACAGGCAGATAGCCTGGATGTCGGAGGTTCCTCCTTTACAGATTTGCAGAACTAAGCTCAGGCTTAACCCTTGAGGTTAGAAATCAAAGTTCATTGTTACCTGCTCTCTGCACCCCAACTTCTCCAAGGTCTGAGGCCAAAGAACTGATATCTCAGTGGCAGTAATATCTTACTGTCTGTGACTGAGTCTCTCCACTAGTATTCTGGTAGACAAGTCACTCTACCACAGTCTCCATGCCTCTGAGAGGCCAATATCCTGGCAAAGCAGGGTTCCTCTCTAAGGCTTCTGTCACTTTGGCCTTCCCTTGAAGGTCCCTAAGGGCCCTACACAATTCACAACAAACAAATACAACAAACAGTTATGTATTTCCACAATGGTCCACAATAACAAATAAGCACACACACACAAAAATGAACACAATAGTTACACTAAAAATCTGTAGACATTAGCCAAAAATACATGTTTCAATGGCTTACTGCTGGAGGTGGACTCACACGTGAATTTAGGAGTGGTTGTCAGCTCATCTCCTAGGGCTTAAGATCTTCTGGTGGCCCTGGAACTTTTCCAGGGGGTACCTTCCCTCAGAGGGACCACAGCCTGTTTCTGTTTTGGAGGCTGTCTGAGGATTGACAGTGCTAGGGTCTGGAGGATCTCACTGGGGCCTCCAAATTTTGTGCCCAGGAGTGCCACAAAAACCACACTGCCAGGAGTTCATGTATTTTTCCATTATAGCCTAGGCCTGACCCCTTTCCGTGTTTGCCTAGTCCCACTAGGCAATATTAAAAGAGGACTCCGTGAGCTCGCCAGTGGCTGCCACAGTGCCCCAACTTGGGGATTCTTAGAGCAGCCCAGAGTGCTTAAGAGGTTGGGATTTTAAGGCTTGTTCTGCATCCTGGTTAGCATGCTGGCTGTCCAGGTGTATTCAGGTAGAGTCGCAAACAAGCATTGTACAGCAGCAGAATTTTCTGGTCAGTTAGCCATCCAATTTGTTTTAATATTTTCCCATTTATATCTTAGTTTCAATACTTTCCCCATACATATCTTGTTCTCAGTACTTTCCCCACCTGATATTATTTAAGTGTCAGTCCAGAGACAGATGGAAGCTCCCAATCTGTTTCCCAGGGAGTTAGCCAAGCAAGAAACTTGGCGTGAACTAGAAGCAAGAAATTAATTAGTACTTTCCCATCTATTTTGGAATAAACTAGACTTACTTCATTTCATTTTTTTTTTTTTGAAAGCTTGCCATCCAGAAATTTGCCAGGCGTTCATGTATTTTTCCATTATAGCCTAGGTCTGACCCTTTTCCGTGTTTGCCTAGGCCCACTAGGCCTAACATTATTGAACCCATCAAACACCAAAATTATCAGTGTTTCCATGAGTTTTTAAATAGTGAGATATATTTAACATATATATATGGAAAGAGAGAATGAGATAGTCTCACTATGTCATACTCAGTAAGTGCCATGGCATCACAGCTCACAGTAACCTCAAACTCTTGGGTTTAAGTGATTATCTTGCTTCAGCCTCACGAATACCTAGGAGTATATGCGCCTGCCACAATGCCTGGCTGTTTTTTGTTTTTATTGTAGTTGTCATTGTTGTTTTGCAGGCCTGGGCTGGGGTCAAGCACATCAGCTCTGGTATATGTGGCTGGCACTCTAGCCACTGAGCTACATGTGTCAAGCCTAGACATATTTAATATTGTTGGCCAAATAATAATAGCTAAGTTTTCTGAGTTACCAACAAAAATACCTATGTGTTTAACTTTAAAGTTCTTCATTGGTAAAGATGTATACATGCCTAAACAAAGTGTCAGCAAATTAGAGTAAATAAAACATGAAGTAAATAGAACATAAGAACACAAACTTATAGCCACATGTTTATGAAAATATTTTAGTTTTTGTCTTTTAACCCTAGGGTCAGATAGAGCTTCTTCCACTTATTTCAATATCTGTGGAAAGATACACATAAAACATGTCTCTAACTCACTCTTTCATCTGCTATCAACAGTTAGGGATTCAAAGCTGTAATCATAACAGCTAAAATTGGAAGTTTTACGTTTTGTTGGGTCTCATCAACTCTTAATTTTGCTAGTTGGTTATGTATACTTTATGTTGCTTTAGGAACATTTTGCCTAAAAAAGTTCCTAAACTACTAATTGTGTATAGTATTTTTTTAAGATTTTAAAAAGTAATTGCTAACATCCAAAGAGTATCATCTCAAAACAGTCTTACTCTTTAGAAATACTACATGTACTAGGGTTTATACCAAATTAGAAAATGTTTCAAAAAACAGCTTAATCCTAATCCTCATGTAAAAAATACTTAACATAACTTTGTTGTTTTTGAGGTGCTAAGAATTGGTGCTGAATTTTTTTTTCAGGTTAACGTCAAATATCATGATGATGTGGCTCAGAAAACTATCTTCAAATAAAGGTCTAAGAAGCAAAAGTGATCTGACCTTTTCTTGTCCTCCTGCCTCTAGTTCCACTTCTTCCCTAGTACTAGCCATAGAAATCAGAATCCCTCTTCTGCAAAGCAGGTCATAAAAATGAGAATGCCTTTTTCTGAATGTTAGCCATAAAAGCTAAAATCATTCTATGTAGTAACTGGCCATAAAGTAATAATCTGAACTACTTGGTTGTACTATAACATCCCCATTCCAGACAGAGCTTAATACTGGAGTTTACAGATTATGCTTCTTCCCCATTCCTAGAAGGAAGGAATGAACATTCAGAGGCCAAACAGTATCTATATAGAAAGGCCATGTAGGGTTCCCCCACCCTGTTAACATTAGGTCAATCACATTTCTACACAGATACCCATACTTTGTTGACCTTAAGCATGAAAATGGATGATTTCCCTGGTGTCTTTGAGTGTTCATTCTGAATGTGCCTGTATATAACTTTATAATTTCTCCCCTGTTCATCTGCCTTATGTTAATCAATTTTCATCAGGATCAGCACCTGTAGCTAAAGAGGTGAAGGAGCCACCCACATACACCAGAGCTGGAGGGTTTGAATCCAGCTTGGGCCTGATAAACAACAAGGACAACTGCAACCAAAAATTAGCCAGGTGTTGTGGTGGGCACCAGTAGTCCCAGCTACTTGGGAGGCTGAGCCAAGAGAATTGCTTAAGCCCAGGAGTTGGAGGTTGCTGTGAGGCATAATGCCACAGCACCCTACCCAGCACGACAGCTTGAAGCCTTGTCTCAAAAAAAAAAAATGAATAAATAAATAAATTTTCAGCAAACCTTTATAGAAATAATAGCCTTTTTTTTTTTTACAGTCAGATAATTAAATTTTAATACCATTATTTCTTTCTTTCTTTTTTTGAAATGGTAGCCTTTTCTCCCTATAGTTTGGGTAAAGTTTAGGGGGCCAGAAACACTTTATTCCCTCTCATTTTCAATACATTTTATTTGGAGTATGGTGTTTCGATAATATCTAATTAAAAACTTTTAAATAGAAGATATTCTAAGCTTGTATTATATTGATAAAATTAAGAAATAATGGGAAATTGTTTTAAAAGACAAAAGTCTTATTAAACTGCTTAGATTTGTTTTTATTGGTAAATTTACAGGATTAAAAGCAGTACTTAAAACTATTTTGATCCCTAGTCTCAGTTATAGGGTATTGAAGTGATTGACAAAATAATAACTTAAAATTATAACTAAAACCTAGGTAAACTACTAAAATATATTACATGATTAAACTGTAAGGAGTATAAATAAAAATATATGTTTGAGAGCTGACAATTTAGGCTTCTGTCCGTATGTCTGTGTACCTATACATGTCATGTGCACATGATATTTTTCTGCCAAAATATTGAAAACAGGTCTAATTAATTGGCATTTGTAAAAGTAAGTGCTTACATCAATTATTTTATCAAGAAAACAGAAAATAAGTCAAAAGCCTTTTCTGTTCATGTGACTTTGGTAATCACTTGATAAATAAAACTAGTTTAAAAACTATTAGAGTTCAGATGTTTAAAGGTCATTAAACTGCCACCTCTGTAATATTTCTAAATTTTGCTGGACTTGACTATCAGTTTATGTTCTTAGTTTTGAGCCTCTAATTTCTCAGCTCTAGCCAGATGGCTGTGGTAAGGCCTAGGGACTTGTTCTCAGTGCCTGAGCTAGCAGGTAAAAGCACTATCTAGCCCCATAACCCCCTTTCCCTACTCCAGCTTCTCCCCACCTCCAGCTATTATGGGAGAAAATAAACCCTCCAGTCTTTCTTGTTTCTGTGTTACCTCTGTACCTGGTAAATAAATTAAGGACGCAAATATGTTCTGTTCTTTGCAACCATCTTTGATGCCCCATGGCCATGAAAAAACTTAGGAGAACCAAGAAAGACATGGGATGGTGCCTATATTGTAGTTTCAGAACACTTGTCAGTAACTTAAAAGCTTTAAATTGTGTGTGTGAAGATACGATGATAATCATAAAATTTTTGGTTATCCATTCATTCATTTATTTATTTTTTAGAAACAGAGTCTTACTTTGTCACCTTTGGTAGAGTGCTGTGACATCACAGCTCACAGCAACCTCTAGCTTTTGGGCTTAGATGATTCTCTTGCCTCAGCCTCCTGAGTAGCTGGGACTACAGGCATCTGCCAAAAAACCTGGCTATTTTTTGTTGCAGTTTGGCTGGGGCTGGTTTTGAACCCACCGTCCTCAGTATATGGGGCCAGCATCCTACTCACTGAGCCACAGGTGCCATCCTGGTTATTTATAAAATGTAATACCTCAATTGTTTATAATTTGAGAACTGAGACCTTTCTCTGTCAAAGAATAAGATTTTTTGTCTTTTAGAAACTTGTGAGTCAGTGCCTGTAGTTCAGTGCTTAGGGTGCTGGCCACATGCACTGGTGCTGATGGGTTCAAACCCGACCTGCTCCTGCTAAACAACAATTACAACAATAACAGAAAAACAGCTGGGCATTGTGGTGGTGTCTGTAGTCTCAGCTGCTGGGAGGCTGAGGCAAGAGAATATCTTAAGTCCAAGAGTTTGAGGTTGCTGTGATTTGTGATGCCAAGGCACTCTACCAAGGGTGACATAGTAAGAAATCTTCTAATTATTACTTCAGCTAAGTGAATGATTAACTCTACAATAAACTGAGATCCTGTTTTGTAAAGTGTAGTTTTAGGGGTTAAGACAGATAAAAAGAAAGGAAAATAGCATTGTGTAAAAAAGGATCTTGTGTAGTAAACTTTTGTCACGAAATAGAATGAGCGTTTCTTTAAGAAAAGAAAGAGAGGACAAAGCAGAAGGTTTAACATGTTTGTAGATTGTCTGTGTAGGTTGAATAGAACTCATAAGCAGAAGTTTATGTAAAAATTTGCATGAGATCCAGTTAGCTATGATTGATAACATTTCATTACCTGTTTTTCTGTTTTTCTTTAATTTAAATATCACATTAAAATAAGATTTCTAATACATTTAGCTACAGATTTAGCTTTTAATAAAAGACAGAGGACATGCATTGTAGGCACTGATTTAGTTTCATTCCCAAAGGTCCAAACATCTGTCTGAAAACAGACAGAGAGAAACAAAAATTTCCACTAACAGATATTGTGAAACTTATTTTCCTTTTACATGACTTCATAATACTGAGATAGAATCTTGCTCACTGTTCTGCAGACAGGTAATTCCAGCAGCCCTGAAAAACAGGCATTCCAATCTAAATTTGGGGTCAAGTAAAGACATGGAATAAATAATTTGAGGGAAGTGACATGGTGGCTTCCTTCTCTTCTGTTTGTAAATACAGGCTAGTTTTGGGGCAAAAGGGGAGAAGGCTGGTTCTGCTTTATTTTTCATCTGTAATACTCATATGCTTTAAAAAAAATCCAAGGTTCAGTGCACATTGTTCAGTAGTTAGAGCACCAGCCACCTACACTGAGGCAAGCGGGTTTGAGCCAGGCCCAGGCCTGCTTAATCACAACTGCAACAAAAAATATAGCCAGGCGTTGTGGTGGGTGCCTGTAGTCTCAGCTACTTGGGAGGCTGAGGCAAGTACTTAAGCTCAAGAGTTTGAGGTCACTGTGAGCTGTGATGCCATGGCACACTACCAAGGATGACATAGTGAGACTGTCTCAGAAAAAAAAAATAAAAAATTCTTCCTGAAAAGACAAATCTAGACACAGCAGTGATATCATTGTAACCCACCCAGGCAAGGCGGCATCCTCTGTAATGCAGTGCACAGGTATTTCACTCTGAGGTGTCCTACCAAAACCCCACACCAGTGCACAGAAGACTCCATGCTTCTCCAAACATCCAGATAGTGAATCAATAGCAACAATCTGGCCCTTTATCACCCAGACTTCTGGACCACTCACTGAAAACCTCATCTGCCTGCATTGAACAGAAATCAAAGCATAACCCAGCCTGGGCTATTATCCCTAGCACTGGAAGACCAAAGAAATGACTGAGGAAAAGATAAAAAATAATGGAATTTTATAAAGACAAAGTGTTTAAATATTCCAGCAAAAAAAGAAAACACAAATCACAGGCTAGGCAGCCGTAGCACGGTGGTTATGGCACCAACCATATACACTAAGGCTGGCAGGTTGAAACCCAACCCGGGCCAGCTAAACAACAATGACAACTCAACAAAAAGTGGCCGGGCATTGTGGTGGGCGCTGGTGGCCCCAGATACATGGGAGGCTGCGGCAAAAGAATACCTTAAGCCCAAGAGTTTCAGGTTGCTATGGGCTGGGATGCCACCACACTGTACCAAGGACAACCTAATGAGACTCTGTCTCAAAAAAAAAGAAAAACCACAAGTTACTGTGATTGGGCCATTTGAGAACATCATTCTAAGACATGACCAGGTATAAGAAGGAAAATAACTAGCTGAGGCACTGAGGCAAATGGGTTACATTCTTGGACCACTTAGGAAATTTACATTTTGTATAGAATAAGATGACTATCTGAACAGAAAAAGAGTGAAAGAAGAATGAGTTGTGTAGATGTCCCTGGGTATATAGAACAAAATTGACCTTGTCTTTGTCCCATACCTGGGAAGATAAACCTGTAATAAGCATTATTAGTATGGAATCAAACAGAAATTTTTTTTTCACATTGTTAGTCATAACTATTCATTTGGAAGAGGGTCTTGAATGATTCACCCTCTTACCTTTACTTTTGCATTAAACCTTCATCATGAGATTCTTAGTTTCCTTTACAGCCACAAACTCTACACAGCCCCTACCCATGGACCTAGATAGCACCTGTCTTCTGAGTTGTTTTCTTTTCATAAATTCTCTATCATGTACAAGGTGTGGTTTGGGAAACTCTCTAAATCTGTGTCTCTTGCCATTATGGCTATAAGTTCAAGAAAGTGGCTATAGACCTGTCTTTGGGAACAACAAATAAAAATTAGAAATACCAAAATGAACACTCCAATTTGGAGTAAAAGAAGAGATTTTGCTCTTTTTTTTCTTAAAGATTTTAATTTAGGAAATTTTGTATGTAAGGCCAAGTGGCTTGGTTCTCACCAGTAATCCTCAGACTGGTATGAGCAAGAACAAAACCATTTCTCTACTAAAAATGACTTACAAAACTACCTGGACTTGTGGCAGGCACCTATGTTTCTAGCCACTTGGGAGGCTGAGGCAAAAGGAACTTTTGTACCCAAGAGTTTAAGGTTTTTGTGAGCTATGATGTCATGGCACTCTACCCAGCATGACAGAGTGAGACTCTATCTCAAAAAAACAAAAAAAATATGTATCTTATGTCTCTGCCTTTTTGAAATATATGTACCTAATTTTACCAGGTAAATATGCTTTTTGCTTTTTTTAAAATCTAGGTCTTTCTTTCTCTAGAACCAAGGAATCTTTGATTTAAAATACAAATATTTAGGCCAGGAGTGGTGGCTTGTGCCTGTAATCCTAACACTCTGGGAGACCAAGATGGAAGGCTTGTTTGAGCTCAGAGGTAGAGAACAGCCTGAAAAAAAATGAGAGCTTGTCTCTACTAAATATAGAAAAACTATCCAGGCATAGTGCTGAGTGCCTGTATTCCCAGCTATTCGGTAGGCTGATGCAGGAAGATTGCTTGAAACCAGGAATTAGAATTTGCTGTGTGTTAGGCACTCTGGCCTGGGCAACAGAATGAGACTTTATGTGAAAAAATGTTTTCTTCTTTGGTATCATTGCCAAATTATGTGAGTGAAGTGGTAATAGCATTTGGTTCAGAAATTCCAAGAACAACAGAAATAGATCTTGTCTGTTGTGTGCTTTATAGCTTTTATTGTATGAAAGTTGGAGATCAGATTCTGCAGAAAGTATAGTCAGTAATTTTATCAGAACACAAAGAATCTCCATAAATGTAAGAAAATTTATTGTCATTTAACTTCTATATTTTGTTTTTATGTGAACCATAATAATTGTTATATCCTCTAATTTCCCATTTTACCATAGTTAAAGGTATTTATTCCATGCATTTTTTGCTGTCATTCTATTGCTCTTGGTAGAGTGCCATGGAGGCACAACTCACAGCAACCTTAAACTCATGGGCTCAAGAGATAGTCTGCCTCATACTCCTGAGTAGCTGGGACTATAGGCATTCTCCACTATACCTGGGAAGTTTTTCAATTTTTAGTAGTAGAGACAAAGTCTCACTCTTGCTTAGGCTGGTCTTGAACTCCTGGACTCAGGTGATCTATCCTCTTCAGCTTAGCAGAGGGCTAGGATTACAGGCATGAGCTACCACACCTGGCAGCTGTATTTCTCAAATATATTGTGTCTTGGTAGTTTACAGTATTCTTGAGGATATATTAATATCTCTCATTACAAAATAACTGTTATGTTTTAATTATCTCTGGCTTAGGATATGCTTATCAGGACTGTGTTATTCATATATATATATGTATATATATATACACACACACTCACAAACACACACACATATACAGCAGAACTTCTCTAAATTGACCCCTCAAAGGACTGTAACAAATTTTTCAATATGCAGAGATGGTTTGCATAAGGAAGTAGGCCTAATATACTTACACATACATGTGCTGCATTTGTGGTCTGTGAATATTAGCCAACTAGAGAAGGCAGTCAGTGTAGGGATGTGGTCATCTGTTTATATTCCACTGTGTATGCATGTATATATACGCACAAATAGATATATAAGCAAACACACCCTCACAAATGTGCCAAGGTCTCCATGATAATGACTGAGGCCCTCCTTCCAGGTCTCTACATGGCTAAGATCACTCCCAGGTCATAGCTAAAAAGAGTTGGAGAGACCCACATAATAACTTTCGATTTCTCAGTGGGACAAAGTTGAGTAGGCCACTCTTCAGTCTGTAACCAAGACTAGGGGTCCTCTAGTTTGCCAAGTGAATGAAGGCCTCTCTTCTTAAAATGACCCTTCTTAGGGGCATTAAAAGGATTTCACAACCTCCACTCTGGGTCCCAAAGCTCTCACTCACAAAAATCACATTCTTTTGATCTGGGGCCTCACTATATTGCTTAGGCTGGTGTCAGATTGCTGGACTAAAGTGATCCTTTCACCTAAGCCTCTATGTAGGTGAGAGTACAGCTGTGAGCCACTGTGCTAGACTGTCATGAAAGCATTTCTTCCCATAGATGGCTCTCCAATGTTTGATGCCATCTGAGGAATACATGAACATGGGACTTCTAATCTATCATCTTGCTGATTTTACTCTGTATATATTTTTATTTTCTATTTTTTTTGCTGTATTAAATGTTCTATAATTTTAGATTTAAATATTCAGAACTATGTGTTAGAAGTTCAACTAATGTAAGACGTAAATTAGATAATTAGTAGGCCCACAATATTTATTAAAGGCTCACTATGAAATTCTAATTTACTCTGGGCAAAAAGAAATCAATGGGATTGTCATCACTTTCCTCAACTTACATCTGAATTATATTTTAATTTTTCCAAAATGCTTATTTACATATTATGACTCATTATATTTTACAAAGTCTATCTTTTTAGTTTATATATAAATGTAAAGCTTTGTGTTTCTTCTAAAGAGTGAAATACAGCCTTCTCAGCTTTTGTAAAAATAGCAATATATTAATAACATAATACAAATTATACTTACTGTTTTTGAACATTTATCTATTAAAATTTTCTGATCAATACCACATATTAATAAATTTCTACATAATACTAAAATTTTTGCATATTTTTCCATATATTGCATAAGCTATTCAAAATACCTGCTCTCACTCAATAAAATGTTAACTACAATTAAAAGAAATGTCTACTTTGCATAGGTTCACAGGCACAGTAGAATATTGTAGTTATCTAGGAAAAAAAAGGAATTTGTTTGAGAGGGAGTCTCACTCTGTTGCCCAAGCTAGAACGTTGTTCCATCAGCATAGCCAAAAACAACTTTAAATAACTGGGTTCAAGTGATCCTCTTGCTTTAGCCACTCAAATAACTGGAACTACAGGTGCCAACAATTCCTGGCTAAATTTTTCTTCCTTTAGGAGATGGGGGTCTGGCTGTTACTTAGGCTGATTACAACTTCTTCTTCGTCTTTTTTGTTTTGTTTTTTTGAGACAGAGTCTCATATTCTTGCCCATGGTAGAGTGCCATGATGTCATAGTTCACAGCAACCTTAAACTGCTGGGCTCAAGCAATCCTCTTGACTCAGTGTTATGCCCAGGAATCTCTCAAAGACCACACCTCCAGATAACTCAAATTTAAAGAAGGGTCTTTTTATTGAAGAGCCAGCCAACCAGCGATTGACTTGGTGTCCCAACATGGGGTTTCTGAGAGCAGACCTAAATTGTCTGTGGCTCTGGTTTTTATAGGGAAAATCTTTTCGGGGGGGGGGGGCAAGCAAGCATTATTACAGATGTGAGAATAGCAGTTAGAGGGGTAAAAAGCTATAACCATGAGGGCTATATGGTCAGTAACTTACCTCACTAACAATTTTAGCTAAAGGCATTTACAGTTACAATGGGAGGGCAAACAAAGGGAACCAGTTGGAGGGTAATAAAATGTAACACAGAAAGAGTAAACAGAAAAATAAAGTCAAACTTGGTCTTTTAACATTTCAATATTAGATATGGATGGTATGGAGACCACCTTAATATAATCATGACAGTTATTGTCATGAGGCTGGTCAGTGACTTTCTACATAATACTAATAATTTAACAGTTCTAACCAGGTACACTTAAAATACTACGCAATGGGCGGGGAGGCATGTTGAAGCTGTTTTGTTTTCTTAAGCAATAAAATGTAACAAAACAACAGAATGGAATCTGGTCTACTTTGCCTTCCTACTGATTCT
>CAUYQV010019791.1:0-27313 GCA_963574575.1 Galagoides demidoff | reverse complement strand
AACACCTAAGACCCAGAGAGGTAAGTAAAGCTACTGGCTAAACATCATGCAGCCAGTATGTGGTGAAGTTGGGACACCCACCCAGGTAGTCAGATGGATACCAAGGCCCGAATTCAACTTTCCAGCCACACTGACTCGTAATTTACCATAAGCTTCAAGGTCCAGTTCAAGCACCAACTCTAGGATGCTAAATGTCTGTATCCCAGGGGGTTTGTGGACCTGCCTCTATAATAGCTGTCCCCCCCGGGGGCTTCAGAACTGACAACTCAGGACGTGATATGGTTTGGGCAGAAGCAGGTACTTGCAACACTCTTCCCCTCCCTCCAGTTTTCAGCCTGATGCATTGACCCCAACTCCTACCCCACCCCTTGGGCTTCAGGCTCTGAGTCCAAACAAACACAAAGCCAAATGACTTTCACTCTGTCCCTTCCAACTCAGTGATTTTGGAAGAGAATAAATACTAAAGCCACTGGCATGAATAGAAATTAATATAAAACCGTGCTAACTGCACAGGGATGCTTTTTAAAAAGAAAAAAATTCTCAATTTAAAATCTAAACACAAATAGACTCTTGTAAGGTCAAATGAAAGATAAATGCTTCAGGAAAGCAAAGAAGCCATCATTTGGGCTGACTCGCTCTCTCCCTCACGTTTCTTCTGCCCCCCCTCTCTCATTCTGTCCCCCGTAGGTATTTCTCTCTGTCCCTCATCTTTGCCTTTCCTCTTGTCTGTCACTTGCTCTTCATGTCTGTGTCTGATGCCTAAGTCTGTCACCTTCAGTTGAATGGCAGAATTTTAACCTCAGGGGAATAAGTAGTATGACCCTGATCAAGTCACTTCCCAGCTTTGTGCTTCTCTTTTCTAATCTTCATTAAAGGAAGTATTGATGACTTCTTGCCAAGGAATACTAAGAACAGCAAGATAGCCCTTCACAAAGGAATGCTTTGAACCAGTGATGGGCAGTCTCACCCACCCTCTGTGTTCAGGTCTGGAGGATGGGTGAAGACAGGAATAGGCACCATCTGGTCACCAAGTGATGCCAGTGAACCAGCGTTGTGAATGGTCTTCTGACCTTAGCTTCTTTACTCTCTGAGTCAGCCTCGGGTTGTCCTAAGAAGATGATTCTGACTGTAGAGCGGAGAACTGAGAGATCTGTAAGGTCTTGTGGGTAGGAGGCATTTTAGAAGTGAGGTTAAGAGTCATCCTGAATGAGAAAACAACCAGCCACGTGACAAGTTTAAACTAAACCCAGGGGGGATTGTGATTAGTAGAAGGAAGGGCTCCTTGACAACTAGGAGAGGGGACAAAACCCTGGGAAAAACTGATTGGAATGGGAGGCATGAGGCTGTGATCTTTTTAGGGCGGGGATCACATCTTTCTTGGAGACCATTATCTCCCCTGGGCACCACAGAGGATCTGGCCCCATAAATATTAGTTGAAGGGCTGACTTAATGAGTGAGTGTATCTCTTTTGGGGCCCCCTAAGACAAGACAAAACACCAATTTTCCCAGAGCACAGGGCCTTACGTGCAGTATGTGCTCAGCAACCCCTGCCTGTGTGCTGAACATGTGGGTTTTCCAGTCGCAGGTATTGCTACCTGCTCAGGCATCTCTTGGGGACTCAGTGGATATGGAAAGGCAAGAAAACATATCTAGGGTAGATCAGGAATTGGGGGAGAGACATCTGAATGATACTTTGTAAAGTGTTCCAGGTGTCTGGTCTGCTCGAAGCATTCTGTGACGTGGAGACAGAGGCTTGGACTGAAGGAATCTCAGTAGCCCAAGTACTATCTTCCCAGAGGCACTAAGCCAGTGGGTGAAGAGGAGAGAACTGGGACAATGGAAAGACTAGAACTGATAGATTTTTGTTCCGGGAAAACACTTGACTTAAAGTCAGGAATCCTGGTGTCTAAACTCAAACCAATGTAAAACAAGAACATCAGGAAGAGACCCCGGAACCTTCTAACCAGTTGCAACTGTGCTAGTCATATATCATGTATTGGATTTCCTGGGAGGCAGGCTTGGAGATGGAGATCAGCCTGCAGGCTACTTATTAGGGTGTACGCTTAGGGTCAGAACCTGTGGATGAGAAGGGAAAAAAGTGGGATTGAGCAGAGAGAGAAACAGAGTTGTGATGTAGCCTTAACAGAGACATCAGCCGGCACTGTGGATGGTTCTGAGGCTGGGATATTTCAGAGTTGTTCAGAGCTGGGCCTTTACATTGCTGTATCCATCAGTTACTGTGAGTAAAGCAACTTTCTTCAGCTGAGGAAACTCCTATAGGGGACTGACAGCTGATGGCTTCCTACTGCTGACACTCCCAGTAGATGGTGGAATAAACCTTTCAGTTCCGAAGGGGGATGTAGATGCAGCATCCACCCCAGCACATGCCTCCCATTGACACCAACCCTTACTGCTGCACTACAGTCTAGTTGTTATTGTCTGGTTTCACAGATGAGAAAACTGAATTTTTGGAGAGTGTATCAACTAGTAGCCATTCATTGTGAAGCGGATTCAAGCTTAGAGGTTTTTTCCTTTTCTTTTTCAATGATACCTCATTGCTTTAGATTCCTTCATTCCTCTCACCCAAAATTCTACCTATTCACTCTGAATATTTTTACAAATAACCTCATCTCCTTGAGGCTCAGCCTCTCCATCTGTAAAAGAAGATGAAATGATATCTGAGATTCTTAACCAAGTGTTCGTGAGCCCCATGAACTAGTAAGCTAATTTTGGTATGTATGAACAGAGGTTTGAGCTTTTAATATTTTCTGGGTGTCAGGTCCGTGAGATTGTCTATGTATACTGCAAGGTTTATGGCTGCCCAGAGAGGCTGAGACATACCAGACCAGATAGTCCAAAGTCCTCTTCAGCACACACATGCTGTGGTTCTACACCTTTGAGAACGGAAAGACCGCAGACAGTACCAAAGCCATTCAGCACCACGGACAGAGCCACAGCCAGCCGCTTTTTCCTGAATGTCTCCATTGACCCAAAGAATGAATGATGCAAGACCCCCGACTGCCCAAAATCAGTGGTACAGGAAGTCGAATCTGCAATAGACACAGATGGCTTCTCCCCCCCCCTTTCTTGTGAAAGAGTCCCAAATGTTGCAATTGTCCTCACAGTGACATTTCCCTCATCCTGGGGGCCTCTTGTCCCTCTCCCCCCAACAGTGACGAAGAGGGTATTGAGCTGGGCAGTGGAGTACCCCAGTGACAGATTAGCACTGCCAGCCACCGACACAAAACCATTTGGTGTGGAGAAATGATAGATGCTAACACTCATTTTAAACACAGGCAACTGAATTCCTGCAGACAGGCGCCACGGCTGGAATTTAGGGCACAGCTGCTAGGTTCAGATAAGGTGCAGAATCAGCCCAGCATACCACGATGTTACTTAATAATGAAAATGTGGTGATTGATGCTGCTGTCTCTAGGATATAACCTCCCCATTTGGAGGTTTTCAGTTCCCAAATCATCCATTCCACCGTTTCTTTCTTTCTTTCCTTCATTCTTTTTTTGGAAAGGCGGTGTGTGTACAGGGGGAAATTGATAAAGAGTTGGGGTGGGGGCTGCAGCAGGAAGCTTATGATCCTAAAGAAGCAGAAAAAGTTCAAAGAGCTTAGATTGAAAGAATTCAGTCCCAGCAAGCTCACCTGGGACAGCAAGTTCAACATGAAAAGCTGGGTTAGGGCAGTTACCCTCAGTATTTTTATGGTCAAGGGCTTCTTTTATTACCCTATCCCCGTTTCTATGATGTCACAAAGAGCCAATCACAGTTTTTGATGCAGAACTTCGACTTCCACCTCTCTCTGAGCCCCAGGAGGGATGATGGACCATTTATCTACTGCCTCCCAAATAGCGCCCCCTGGAGGAAACCTCAGATTCGCATGTCCAAGACTAATGTGGGTTAGAATATCCAAACCTGCCCCACCTTTTCTCACCTTACCAAGTGGCACAACTCAGGCCAACACCTGGGCATTATCCCAGATTTCTTCTGCATCTCTCACATCCAGCATCCCAAACCTGCTATTTTTATCTCCCAAATCACTCTCTAAGAATTGACATACTTTTCTTTATCCCCACAGCTTTAAAATACCTTGTCCCCTTTTCCCTAAATAGCTGCCTGGCCTCCAGTCTTTCTTTCCAATCCGTCATCCATTCTGCCCACTAGAGAAATTTCCTTAATGGAAATATACTATGTTACTCCTCTATTTAAAACTCAACATCCTATAGGCCTTCAGGGTCCTGTATTACAAAGTCCAGTTTCCTTACCTTAGTACCCAAAGCCTTTTAGGATCTGTGTATTCCTCTGTTTATCCCTCAATATTTCCCACACACTTTGCTGAAACAAGAGAAATGTGCTTATTTCTGCCTTTTAGCCTTTGCACGTGCTGTTCTCTGTGCCTTGCATGTCCTCCCTCCCCTGTGTCCACCTGAAAGGCATTCATTCTTCAAGACTCAAGACTTTAAGACTCAAATATTTCCTCCTTTGCGAAGACTTCCTTACGGCTATCCCTCCCAACTCCTGATAATGACAATTCCTCTTTCTTCCATGCTATTACAGCTATGGTGGCCCTATATTACAACAAGAGGTTGGCATCATTTGAATTGGGTTCAAATCCCTATTCCATTATTTGTCATCTGTATTACCTTAGCAGATCAAGCATTCTCTTTGGCCCTCAGTTTCTACCTAACATGGGGATAATAATGGTGCCCATCTCACCCAGTGATTGTGACACTTAAGTGACAGTTGTAGAGCATCTAACATACACCCCGGAACACAGGAGGAGCTTAATGGTGATCAATTCACCAATAGAGAAAAGTTGTTAATCCAGCACCCAGGGAAGACTTGGGAAATTCCTGTCTCAGATCAGGTCTCTTAGAGAGATTCTCTGCACAGGCTTTATTGAGGAAGTGCCCTCAAGAAAATCTGGCAAAGGAGAGAGGGGAGCAGAAGACAGAAAGGGAAGATCAGCGAGAATGTTATTTCAGGTACAGTCTGTCCTTGGCCTGAAGAAGTTCTATCACAGAGTTGTCCCTGCCCAGAAACAGTGACTTGCCTTGTACCCAAATTGTCAGTCCATCCCATCACTGGCTGAGGGATGATCCAGAGTGGGGGAAGAAGCAGATAACTGCCCAAAAGAAATGACCTTGATCAGTAGAGGGTAATTAGTAGCAATGAAGGGGCATTTAATCCTACAGCAGCAGGTGCACCTGCCTGGAGAAGGTGGCACGAATGAGGTGCTAACAGGATCCAGTGCAGTCATGGGAGAGAGTTACTCCTTTAAGGGGGCTGAGAGGTTTGCATGGACTGAAGGCAGAGTCAAGACTTTATAGCCATCTCAGATTTCTTTTATTTAAAAATTCCTCTAGTCATTCAAAAGATATTTATTGAACATCTACTATGTTTCAGGGACTTTACAAGGTCCTGGAGATGCACTGGTGAGCAAAAAAACAGGCTCTTAGGGACCTCATAGGCGGTGACAAATGTTCTAGTAGGGGTGACTGATGTTTGTCAAATAATTTGTTTTCAAAGGCAAAGGTCTCTGAGGAGAAGGCACTTGGTTCTGTAGGGGTGTATATCAGAGGGACTCAGGTCAGTTGGGGAGATTAAAGAGGGCTTCCTGGAGAAAGAGACCCTTGAGCCGAGGCCTGAAGGATGGGTGTTTCCCAGTGAAAGAAGGGGTGATAATTAGGTGAGGAAGGGGAAGATATGTGCCTCTCTTCCTGCTTCTTTCTTGAAGTTCTACTAAAATATAAGGGAGTGCCACTGTTTTAGAGCTATTGTCAGTCATTCACACTTGAGTATGAATGACATTTTAATTCTTTTCTGAGAATAATTTGGGAGGGCACTAAATGCTTTGGAGAAAAGCCATAAAATAGGAGTAAGGGAGATTTGGGCACAAAAGGAAGTCAAGGTCTTTGAGAAAAACTTGATGATTTTGAATCTTGCAGCCTTTGCCACTGGTTCTTATAGCTTCTCTCCTTCTCTCTCACAGGCTTGGAAGCTGGTGGGAAGACATTTGGCTTGGAGCCAGCGATGTCCAATGTCTGCCTGCTTTGAAGCCAGAGGTGGCAGCTGCCTGTGCAACATGATATAAATGTCCAAGCCCCCTCTGTCTCTCTGCCCAGTGCTATAGCCAACAGCCACTGGTCACTGCCTGGAATTCCTGCCATTCACATCTCAAAACCTAGGCTGGGAGTCCTAGGAGCTCCATTCTTATTCTGGCTCTCTTCTTCTGACCTTGAGCACAGTTCCTTCCTTTCCCTGAATGCAAGAAAAGGGTTGGATTCAACTCCTCTGATGTCCCTGCAGCCCTAGCTCTCTGTGTGTTTTTTCATCATCACGGTTAACCTACTAAGGTTGCAAACTCAAAGAGGTGATCCAGAGACCTCCAAGAGGTCTGGGGGATGCCTGAGCACCTGGAATTCAGGCTGGGCCCCCTCCTTGGTCTTCTGGCTGGCAGAGGCTATGGCCCAGGAGTTGAGAGGAGGAAGGGCACTGGAAGAGGCCCTCAGCCCCCTGTGGCCCTTTAAATGCTGCCATAATGACTTCTGCTCCCTAGATTGCTGCCTGCAGCTGTCAGACACGCGTCAAGGTCAGGGGTGTGCATCTGCCCCAGACACAGCAATAATGGCTTCTAATGGACTGTAAACAGGTGAAGTTTGCTGCAAAGACACTGCTGCTGCTGCTGCTGCTGCTAGAACAATAAAAGCACCTTTCTCCTTAACCCTCTCCTGGATTTTGATCATGCTGTAAGTACACTATCTCCCAACAGCACCTTCTCCAAAGATATTTTTGCTAGCAAAACGTCATCCACACTTACAACAGGTCAAGAAGGAGGTTATTATTATGTACACTTGACAGGTGGGGAAACTGAGCCCCTGAGAGGGCTAGAGACCTGAGCTCCTAGACTTGTAATATGCACAGTCAGGACTATAACTTAAGGCCTGTCCAGTCTCACAACCCAAGCTGCTAACCACTATTCTACCCTGCCTGTAGCCCACTAATGATTCGCCCTGAACTTTGCTGAGAGATGTAAGACAGATAAAATGTAGATTGACCTTGGAAGCCCAATCTAGAGAGAAAAGTGAAGCTCTTTTAATTATACTCACCTGAGTTCAGGTTTTGCTCTGCCTTTTAATTACTGTGACCTTGGGCTCACTAATTAACCTCTCTGAGCCTTCGTTTCCTCATTTCTAAAATGTACCAGTGGGACAATCCTGAGCATTAAAAGAAACGCCGGGGTCTTAATGAAGGTTAGTCCCCTCTCCTACAAGTCTCCCCTTGAATGAATCTGAGATGTTTGAGGCTTCCTAGCAGAGGTGATCTTAGCCCTGGAGCTGCCAGATAAAAAGCATTGACCCAGGTCCACAGTCTACCTTCCTCTGGGAACTCTTGGGGATGCTGTTCTCAAGGTCACCGTGTATCAGACAGGCAGAGAGCAGCCCTTCTCTCCCTTCCCAGTCCCCGCACCCCTGCTCTGGGCTGGCAGGCAGGAATGAAGACAAGGAGGACCATAAACAAGGCCAGCGGAAGCAGTAACTCCGGCCTACACAGCACTGGCCATTTCGTCACGCTGCTGCTTTTAGTGCCGAGGCAGGGGAGCTTGCATGTCTCCTCCCGTGGGCCATTTTTCTGAGCCTGTTAGATGCCAGGCAGAGAGGTGAGAAGAGTTAGGGCAAGGGCAAGGAAAGGAAGTGTGAGTGGACCTCACCTTGGCTCCGCTTAGCCTGCACCCAGCGCTCTGCAACTCTGCTCCTTAAGGCAGCCCTTCACTCCTGAGTGGAGAACTGCCTCTCTCAGACCAGCTTCCCCCAGAGGACTCCCAAGAGGGATCTTTGACCCCTTCTGTGGATCTGTGCCCATCTGAAGCCCCCAGCCCTGCCCTTGCGCCCTGCCCCACTCTCCTTCCCTCTGGAGCCCCTCTCACCGCCTGCCATTGATGCTTTCCTTATTTACTTTCCTGTTTCTCCCTAGCAGACTGTCTCCCGGCTCTAGGCTCCTGGAGGGCAGAGGCTGGTGTCTGTTTTGTTTACTGCTCTATTCCCAGCTCCCAGAACAGCGCCTGGACTTAGTAGGTGCTTGATGAAGTAGAGAACGCAACCCCTCAGCCTCTGTTATCTCAGATTTCATTCAAAATGCCTTGAAGCAAATAAGTGAACTTACCAGTTCTGGGCACTGGGTCAACTGTTGATGGAATCTAAGTGAACCACGCAGCCCCACGCCCCCTCCCCTGCCTTGAAGTGAGGGGGCCATAGGGAAGGGCACAGCAGAGGAGTTTCCATTACTGAGCAGAGTCTGAATGCCTGGGCTTACTTGCTGTGTGGCCTTGAGAGAGCTGTCTATGCCTCTGAGTCCCTGTTTCTTAGTCTGTCAAGTGGGAGTGGCCAAAGGGTGTGTGAAGAGGCAAGGGGAGCAGGCATTCCAATGTGCTTTAGCATCGCACTGCATCCTGGGAGCACTCCTATGAGCACTCCTGTGGCCACACACCTATGATCACCAAGACCACACAGCCCAGACTGGAGGCAAGTGCTCCAAGAAATCACAAACTGAAGGGAAGCATTTGGGCCCTGTCCCCAGGTGTGTGGGAGCCATGGAAGGGGTTTGAGCAAGGGTGGGGCATGACTGACTCGGGAATTTAACATGTCTGTCTTATGTGGCTTGGATGGAGGGATGGGCCAGGGAAGACTGCCAAAAGAAGGCTGGTGTTCCGGGTGGGAGTTGCTGGAACTTAGAGTGTCAGGGCAGCTGGGGGCTGGCAGTGACACCCAGACCCAGACTCCCTGCTGATGGGCACAGACCACCTGGTTGCCAGCTCTGATGTCCATTTCTGACTCCCAGGAGGGTTCTGGGAAGGGAAAGGAAAGAATATTAGGGGCCTATGTCCCCTGTCCCTCCTAACTGACCCTCAGATCTCAACCATTCACCCAGCCTGGCAGGAGGGAATCCCAGCTCCTCCTCACAGCAGTGTGACCTTGGGCAAGTCACTTCCCCCTTCTGAGTATGCTCCTTCATCTGACAAAGGAAGAAGGCTGAGAGAAGAAGAACCCATGAGCCCCTTCTCTGCATCAGGCCCTGCTCACAGGGGGAGAGCGTCTCTTCTCCTAAGTGGTCGTGAACATTCTATGTGAAGCTTCTAGAAGGAGCCTGATAACCACAGGGGCTCCATCAACATCCTCCAGCCTGTTCTCCACCTCCTTTCCTGAGCACTCCAAGGAGGTCTGGTCTGTTTTCACCTCTGTGCTCTTGGGCATTGGGCCAGTGAGACGCTATCATACAGACGGGACTTCACGGTTCCTGCAGCGCCGTCAGCCCTGTTATCTTACTTCATGCTCTGTATTAGAGGAGCTTGTATATGAGCGCTACTGTATGGATGAGGAACTCTGCTAAGGTCACACAGGATTCAAACTCAGGACTATTGAGTCCAAGCCCAAAGTGCTGCCTCTTCAGCCTGGCCACTTCCCCAAGCAGGTGAATTTCCATGATTTGATTCTCCAAAGTACCTTCCTATAAGCATGTGTGTGGACAGGTGGAAGGTGCCACCAGAATCCACTACCATGTGGCACAATTCTCACATTCCTTCTCTCTGATCTCTATGCCACTCTGCATGAGCTGGGACTCATTACCTATACCTTACAGATGCAGAAAGCAGGCTTAGAGGCCAGCTGTCCCCAGAGGCGTGAGTTAAGATGTAGCCTATAGCTGCCTGAATACATGGGCTCAGCTCTTCCTCTGTGGGAAGCTGGTGGTGAGGATCCCTGGATATCATCGTCAGTGGCGGAGGACACACAGGGCAGGGACAGCCTGTGAACACAGGTCTTGTCTGCATTAGGTTTCTGGCTGGGGTCAGGGTCTGAGCTAGACCAGCATCTTTGGGTCTTGGCCCAGCAGTCTTCTTTCTCCCTTTGTCCTTGGAGACTTCTTCCCAACAAGCTTCCTTACCATTCTGCTTCTGACTTCTTCAAACACAGGAAGGCCCTCTGGGCTGCCAACAGGTGCCAGAAGTCACATTGTAAGGCCCTTCCCAGGAATATGGAATAAAGCCTGGGGACAAAGTCCCATGAGAATCCAGACCCTGTCCAGCAGACACAGATCCAGACTTAGTTTCTGTTAGTCCTGACCTAAACCTCTTTATGCTACCACTGATTCCTTGCAAGGTTAAGGGGATAGGAAGGTAGGGTGGAAACTGCACAGCACCTGGTTTGGGCACAGTGGCATTCAAATCCTGCCCTCATCATCCCTTTCCTGAAGGCCTTTAAAAAGGCCACTTTACTTCTCTGAGTCCTCATTTTCTACTCAGTTGTTATATGGGGCTAATACTTGCTAAGATAGTATTATGCCCATTTTACAGATTGGTACACTGAGGCCTGGGGGAGGATTGAAGTCATGGAATCAGACAGTCTAGTTCCAGAACCTGAGATGCTCTTCTATCTTAAAACTAAGTATCATGGCAACCTCATGGCCTGGGGAGTTGGATAAACCTGTGTTTCCATCTCAGCTTTGCAATTCATTAGTTTTATGGTCCAGGGAAAATCACTTTCCTCCTCTGAGCCTCTATTTCCTTCACTGACAAATTGTGATTGTTGCAAAATAAGGGGAATCAAATAGCTATGAAAGTGAAAGTGTCCAGCACTTAGTAGGTGCACAGTAGGGAAGCTCCAGTTATTGTTTTCCCATCTTTAAGTCCAGGAGGCAACACCAGAAGATTTCTTAGTGGAAGCCAAAGTCCAACTGTCAGCTCCCATGACAGTTGCTGAGATTGATGGGTGGTTCGGGTGTCCTCAAGCCACCCTGGGCAAGATCCCAGCTTCATCCCTACATGAACCAGCAACTTGCAAATGGAGGGGGTCAGCTCAGGGGTGACCTGGAGGAGAGGACTGAGAAGAGGTGGGAAGGGAGGCCAGGAGAAAGGTTCAGAGATGCCAACTGTCAGTTACCAAGGCCACAGGCATAGGGCTGGGCTCCAAGTACCATCAACTATAGAGGGTCTGGGTTCCTGAAGGGAAGCCCAGCTGGAGGTCAGGTCCAGGGCAAAAGGAAAGGACAGTAGAATTTGACTCATTCCCAGGAAAAGAGTATGAGAGCTGTAGCTTGGCAGAAATGGTGCTTGAGATTCTGAGACACTGGGAAGTGCACATAGCTTTGGGACATGCAAGAAAAATAGAACAGAAACACATGCTCACACACATACACCACACCCATGAATATAAGTAAAATTGGGAAAATCTGAATAAGATCAGTGAAGTGTATGTCCACACAATGAACTGAATGTTTGGATCCCCCTCCACTCCCCACCAACCCTGCCAGTTCATGTTGAAACTCTAATCCCAAAGTGATGATATAAGGAGGTAGGGCTGCTGGGGTGGTTAGATCACAGGGGTGGAGCCCTTATGAATAGGATTAGTGTTCTCATGAAAGGAGACCAGAGAACTACTTAGTTCTCTTTCCATCATGTGAGAATACAACAGAAAGTCAGCAGTGTATAACCCAGAAGGCTCTCACCAGAACCCAACAATGCTGGCACCCTCATCTCAGAAGTCCAATGTCCAGAACTATGAGAAGTAAATGTTTGTTGTTTGTTGTTTAAGCCACCCAGTCTATGATACTTTGTTATTTCAGGCTGAACTGACTATAGCAGTCAAAATCCTGGTTGGAATACTGTACTATAGTTTCCCAAGTTGTTATCATCCAGGGAAACTGGGTAAAGAGTACAAAGGATCTCAAGTCCCAGCTCTGCCCCCTCTCATGGTGTGGCCTTGACCAAGTCACTTCACCCCTTTGACTCTCAGTTTCCTTACTTGTAAAATGAGGTAAAATACAGGCCACTTAGAAATGAAAGACAACGAAAGTATGTTATATCCAAAATGACAGCATGCAGACAAAAGTGTATTCAGAGGGAAATTTATAGCTTTCAATGAACTTCTGAAAAAATAACATTGATTAAAAATAAATTAATTAAAATTTTAAGATACTAGAAATATAACAAAATAAATTAAAAGAAAATGGAAGGAAGGAATCATAAAGATTAAAGGGCAAATTAATAAATCAGAAAATGAAAAGGAAGGCCAGTCATGGTGGCTCATAACTGTAATCCCAGCACTTTGGGAGGCTGAGCCAGGAGGATTGCTTGAGGCCAGGAGTTTGAGGCTGCAGTGAACTATGATGGTGCTACTGCAGACCACATCTCTTAACAGAAAAGAAAATAAGAGGAGAGGAGAGGAAAAAGAAAAGAAGAGAAGAGACAAGAAGAGAAGGAAAGGAGATAATCCCTACAACAGAGAGTTGTGGCAAGAACTAAATAGGATCATTTATTGCTCAAGAAAAATGCATGACATACACTGTATTCCAGGCACTGTGGCAGGTACTGGGGTTATAACAATGAGCAAAAGACACAATCCTGCCTATGTGGAGTTTTCAGCCTAATAAGAGAGGCAGATAAGCAGGAAAATGCAGTACAATGTTCAGTGAAATCAGGAAGGAAGCAAATGGAAGCAAGTGGGAGTCCAGCGGGGGCCGGGCACTGACCCATCTAGAAAGCAGAGACTGTCCTCTAGGGGCAGGTATTGCAGGTGGACATGAAGGAGGAACGGGGTCACGTCATGAGTGTTCCTTGCCATGAAAATAGTACTCACCAGACTGTGCACAAGAGAAGCTGTGCACAGTGGAGAGAATGCAGGCCTTCCTGATATTCACTGAGCACTTTCAACAGTTTTGGGAAGAGAGGACTGTGCTCTTCTCCATTCTATCTCTGAAGAAATCGAGGGTCAAAGAGCTTCATTAACTTGCCTCAGATCCTTTAGCAAGGAAGTGATGAGGTTGGGATTGAACCGGATGGCTTAACCCAGGTGTCCTCAAATGCAAATGCTAGAGCAAATTGTCCCTTACAGGGAGGAGCAGCCCTGGGGCAGCAAGATTGAGGGGGACGGGAAGTGAGGCTGAGAAGGAAAGAAAGTGGCAGGAGACTCGCTTGAGCCCAGGAGTTGGAGGTTGCTGTGAGCTGAGATGTCACGGCACTCTACCCAGGGGGACAGCTTGTGGCTCCTGCCTCAAAAAAAAAAAAAAAAAAGAGAGAGAGAGAGAAGGAAAGAAAGTGAACATGAAGCGATCTGCTTCTGAGCTGGCCCCAGAAATGTATCTTTTTGAAGTAATGCTCTGGGTGCCGGGTCACCTGGGGTGGCAGATACACAAATTACATGAGCCATATGGAACCTCCTTTTTTTTTTTTTTGAATGGTCTGTTTACAGCTCCTTCCTCTCTGTCAATGTTCCCAGTTTGCTCCAAGGAGAGCTGTTACTTGGCCCCTCCAGGAAGCCATTGGGGAAGCAAAAGTGGTGGAAACAGCCAGACCCTCCCTGAGATTGGCTTGGACCCTGGTGTCAGCTGCTGCAACTTGGCAGGGTGATGAGGGCCATGCGCAAGGCTGGTCCTTACTCGGGGGAGACTGAGGCAGCTGGGCTAGAAGAGGAAGCAAAGGCAGAGGCTGGGTCCTCATGGAGCAAGAGGGAACACGTGGGGTAGAGTCAGTCTGGGAAGATGCACAAACCTGGTCTGGTATACCAGGTCTGTCTAATTCTGGAACTTACACAAAGTGGCCAGAGCTGAGGCTGGGTAGGTGGGTAAGCACCAAAGCCCAGAGGCCTTCTGGACTAAGATAGGAAGCTTTATCTACAGGACACTGAGGAGCCGCAGAGGATTCTCAGCACTGAGCACAACCCAGCAAGAGCTAGATGCCACTGGCAGGAGGAGGCCCAGGGAGCTCTGACTGCCAGGAGTAGGGGGCTGCCCTATCCCCACCTCCCCAACCCCAGGTCTGGGGTGCTACCCATGACGACTGCTGTGCGCATCCTTCAGTGTGACATTGGAACATCACCGGGGGAGTGGAGGGTGACGGAGCACCATCCCGGGTGGTAATGGCTCTAGCGCCGGGAGGAAAATGACATAAATAATATCCCATTAGAGGCGCCAAGCTGCTCTGCTGAGTGCCTTGTTTTGCTGGCAACATTATGGGCTTCATAAACAGACTCATTTATTTTCCAGTCCTTGCTCTGGCGGCAGTGGTGGGAGGTGCCCGAGAAGGTGACTAGGGCTGCAGAGGCCGTGAGGGGCAGGAACAGCAAGGTCCACGCCTGGCCCTGCTGGCAAGGGCACCACAATCCACCCTCCTAGCCTCGGATTGCATACACCTCCAGGCGTCTGCCCAGGCTTCTGGCCTCCACTCCCCACCCCACCCTCACCCCGGGCTCGCCCCAGCTGTCTTTAGAAACCACACCACTTCTTTCAAGGCCCAGATCACATGCTCCCCCCTCCACACAGACTTCCATGATTCTCCATGTTTGTGTGACCTTGAGTCTCTCTTAGCTCGCGTGAGGCAGCCTGGCACAGTAGAGGCCATCCTTGTAACAGATAGATCTGGATTCAAATCTTGACCTGGTGATTACAAGCCTCGTGACCTTGCGTAATTCCTCAAACCTTTCCAAGTCTCAGTTTCCTCTTATGAAAGGCAGAGATAATAGAGTCTTACAGGCTTGTCAGGAGAAATTTCTTTTAGGCTTGTCTGGAACACAGATGATTTCCATAAGTAATTGCTCTTCTTGTTCCTTTTGCTTTGTAGATAGGAATTTGGGTTCTCCTTTCCCCAAAGGGACAATTGATTTTTGCGTCTCTGTCCCTCTTGGAGTCTAGCCTGAGGCTTTGCGCCTGGCAGGTGTTCCAGGCAGGTTTGAAGATACAGTTAGAGGTCCTCTGGGTCAGGAAGGCAGGGGCTGGGTCTTGTCCCACTTTGAATACTGCTGAGCTGTGTGATTTGGGCAAGTTCCTTCCCCTCTCTGGGCCTCTCTTCCTTCAAAGGTTAAAGCAAAAGGTTAAACAAAGGTTAAATAAAGGAACACCTGGGCCATCTCAGCTACCACGTCCAAGACCCCAGCCCAGTACGCCATCCCTCCACTGGTTGGAAGATGGGCACTGGCTGCAGGGCAGAGAGAATCAGGTTAAGATCCTGCTCTGCATGTGGTGGTGGGCTAAACATCTCTGAGTCTCAGTTTCCTCGTCTGCAAAACAGGGATACCAAAGCCCACTTCATAAGGCAGGTTTAATAACTGAGAGGAATCATTAACTGAATGTATTTACTGAACACTTACCATGTACTGGGCATGGCTCACTGCTGAAGATACAGTGTCTTCCACTTCCCAGAGCTTGTATTTTAGTGGGAGAAACAGAGGGAGAGAGAGAGAAGTAGAGACAGAGAGGAGACAGAGAGAGAGAAACAAAGAGAGAGAGAGATAGGGGGAGAGAGAGAGAAATCAGCCATCATATAAATAACTGTGTAATTACCAATTGTGTCACATGTTTTAAAGAAAAAGTAAAATGGAAGGGCAGGGACCTGGAACTACAGCGTCTGGTGCTGCTAGTCAGGGAGGGCTTCCCTGAAGAGGTGGCACATGAACTGAGATCTTGTTCCGATTATTCATTGTTCATAGCAAATAAATCTAGTGGCTCAAAACTACTATGATTATTTGGTTGTTGCCTGTGATCAAGGATTCGGAAGGGCTCTGGTGAGCAGCTCTGACTCGGTCTCTCACAGGGTTTCAGTCTGAAGGTGGCTGGGGCTGGAGCAGCCAGGGGCTCTCTTTCCCTCTCTGCAGGTGATGTTGGGGCTTCTGCACGTAGCCTCCTCACAGTGTGGTGCCCTCAGGAGAGTCATATGCTTATGTGGCAGCTTAGGGCTCCAGAGCCAGTGTCTTTGACCTCACCTCGGAAGTGTCAGTGTCACTGACATTGCATCCTATTGGTTGCAAGTAAGTCAGAGCCTGCCTCAAATAAGGGGAAGGGACGTGGCCCCCACCTTCCTCTGGGAGGAGTGTCAAGGTCATATTTTATGAGGAACATGTCGGATGAGAGATATTTTTGAGACTACCTTTGGAAAATACATTCTGCCATAAATCTGTAGGGTGAGGAGGAGGTAAATCGGGGAGCAGAGAGAGAAGAGGGTTCCAGGCAGAGACACAGCTGGTGCAGAGGCCAAAGGGTGGAAGAAAATGCCTGGTTTAGTACTGAGGAAGTGCTCCGGGACACAGTGGGGAGTAAGATGAAAACCCAAGATGGCTGGAGCTTCCATCCTAGTGAGAGAGTCAGACAATAAATAAACAAGAGAAGTTCAGGTTGTAACAGTGTTGGGAAGGGAATACACTGGGGTCTGTGACAGTGAGATTGAAGGCTGGAGTATTATTTCAGGCTGGCAAGACATTTCTGAGGAGGTGACCATTGAGCTGAGATTTGTGGATGAACAGGAGCCGGCCAGTCATGCTAAGGACTGGGGAAGAATGTTCCCACCAGAGGGAACATTTGCACAGAGCGTGTGCAAACACCAGGAGGTGGGAGGGGGCTCAGCAGTGTGGCTGGAACTTGGTAGCAAATGAGAAAACAGATCTAATGTGATCATAGACAGGGCAGGAGAGGCCTGATTTTGCAGGACCCTGGCAAGGAGTTTGGATTTCTAAGTGGGACAGGAAGCCATTGGAGGGTTTTAATCAGGGGAGTGATGTGATCTTATCAGAAGATCAAAGATTCTTCTGGCTGCTGTGGCACTGAATTCTGGGTATGAATTATGCCTGACTTCCACTCCTGGTGGTACCATGAATGTGCTGTGTGACTATGGGTTAGTCACATAACCTTGCTGAGCTTTAAAATGGCAAGAATGGCTTGTAGGGGGGCAGGACAGGAATAAAGGAGCACAGGGAGGAGGCTGTAGCGTCATCCAGGCAGAGATGAAGAGATGCAGGTGGCTTGAACCCAGGTGGTCACAGTGGAGATGTTGATGAGAAAAGGACAGGAGCATGATGGACTTGGAGGGAGATCTGATAGAACCTAGTGACTGCCTATGGAACATGAGGAGGAGAAGAAAAACATGACCTCTGGCAAAGCTCAGAGAGGTTAAGTGACTGGCCCGTGGTCACACAGCCCACCTGTGGTTACCACTAGGAACTGAAACTAGGCATCAGGTCCAGAATTCAGTGCTGCCCTCTGGGCTATTCCTGGATCTAGGGGTGCTGCTGCCACTGGGTCTGTGGCCCTACCCTGTGTCTTTCCTGCTCCACCCTGCCCATAACCTCCCTTCTTTCCTTCCGGGATGCTGGTGGTTCTGGGTGATGCGGGCCCTGCAGGTGTGCCTTGCCAAGCTGTCGGCGTGATGAACAGCTTCCCTTGGCTGAGCAGATAACGGTACACATACAGGTCGGGGGGGCCCGTGTAGCCCATCCATCAGGCCTGAGAGTGGGTGGAGGGCCGGCACACCCTCGTGCCTGTTATCTGCCACAAATGTGTTTTTTTCCCCAAGGTTAACAGGAAGAGTGACAGCCAGGCACCTAACATCAGCAGGGCTGGTGCTGGCAGGAGCTAGCCGGGCCCTCCCTTTCTTCCTCCCTCCCTTTTCCAGGAGCAAGGCATGGGTATGGAGATGCTTACAGCCACAGAACTGCAGACTATTCAAGCCTTGAGCGCTGAATCTTCAAGGCTTAGATGAGCAGAACCTCAATTCCTTGGGTAGGACTGTGCAGTGGTTAAAGGTATGGACTCTGGATCCTGCCTAGTTACTTGGGTTCAAATCCCAGTCCTACCACTTATTGCTGTGTTATCTAAGACAAACAACTTAACATCTCTGTGCCTCATTACCAGGATGGTGATAGTATGTCCACCATGGGTGGCTGTGAGGATTTAAGGAGCTAATCTTGGTAAAGTGCTTGGAACAATGCCTTACATGAACTACGTCACTCATATAGGTAGAAATAAAGACCTCTTAAAGGCACAGTCTTAAATTCTCAGAAACACAGAACCTTAAAAGTTTTGAATCTTCTTAGGGCCACGGATTTTCAGAATCTTGCTACATTTTAGACCATTGTCAACACACCTATAGTGTGAGCGCCAACGAGTGGCTTAGCAGGGCCTTAACTCCATCACAATCTCTGCCACCTCTTCCTCATTTCTTTCACTTAGATAATTGCTAGTTTCTCATCGTAGGCAGAGTGTTGTGCAAACAGAACATCAAGCCCCCCTTCTGGCCAGACTGTTGTCCCTACACAGAAATTCTCAACCATCCACTGCACAGCACCTCATGATCTCTGTCCACCCAGTCTGTGTGTCCGTCTATCTATCCATCCATCCATCCACTTATTCCAACCATCACATCCTCACATCTGTCAATCAACCTACTGTCTATCTAGCTGTATACATTTCCTCATCCACCCACTCACCCATCATCCATCATTTTTTTTTTTTTTTTTGCAGTTTTTGGCCAGGGCTGGGTTTGAACCCGCCACCTCCAGCATGTGGGGCCGGTGCCCTACTCCTTTGAGCCACAGGTGCCGCGCATTATCATCTATCCTTCTATCTACCCATTTTTTCATCTTCTCATTGATCCATATTCCCATCACTCATCTGTCCATCCACTCATATCTGTCCAGCCCTCCTCCCTCCCATCAATCTATCTTCTCTCTCTCCGTCCTTCCTTCCTTCCTTCCTTCTTTGCTTCCTCTTTCCTTTTATTTTCTCATTTATCCATCTATCCATTCATCTAACACATTTAAACATCTATTACACACAGAATACTGAGTTGGGCTACAAAAAGGAGCATATTCCTTGGTTCTAGTTTCTACCTTCCTGAGCTTCTGGTCCAGCAGGCCAGAGAAGACACAGACAGACAACACAAGATTGACTCTGTTGAGTTGAGATAAAAAGCTAGGCCGTGGGTGACGCCTGTGGCTCAGTGGGTAGGGCTCCGGCCCCATATACCAAGGGTGGCAGGTTCAAACCGGGCCCCGGCCAAACTGCAACCAAAATAATAGTGTGGCGTTGTGGCAGATGCCTGTAGTCCCAGCTACTTGGGAGGCTGAGGCAAGAGAATTGCCTAAGCCCAGGTGTTGGAGGTTGCTGTGAGCTGTGTAACACCATGGCACTCTACCAAGGGCAATAAAGTGAGACTCTGTCTCCACAACAACAACAACAAAAAAGCTGGACAGTGCTGGAAAGAGAATTCTCCTTCTTGCTTTGGCTTCTGGGGCTGTTTCATAGGGGAGACGGTATTTGATTGGGATTGGGAAAGATCCTATCTTGATGACAGCACAAATGGCTACAAGTTTCAGGGGACTGGGAGAAGGAAAATTTTGGGGAGCCTTGAACACCCTAAGCAGGCAGGTAACCAGTGGATGACCAGTGCTATGTGAAGGGTTGGTGCAGTCCCTGCTTGCACACCTCAAGGGCTGAGAAGCTCACTACAAGAAAAAAGTCCTCAGAACTCCACTGCACTCCAGGAGCTCAAAGGCACGATGGGCTTTCCTCAGTCTTCCTGACTCTCCAGCTGTCATCTAGAGACGGGGTGGTACTCTGCACCCAGTGTGTCACATCCCAGCTTCCCGTTTATTAATGATATGACCTGGGACAGACTACTTCACCTCCTTCAGACTCAATTTGCTTATCTGTAAGATGGGGATGGCAATTAGAGCTCCTCTCAGGATTACTGCAAGGGTTAAATGAGCTAATACATTCATGATGCTTAGTATGTGTTTATTAAACAGTTGCTGTTATTTTAGGAGGTTGTATCAGTCAGGGCTGCATCAAGCAGCTCACTGGGAAGCATTTAACCAGGAGAAAAGTTACAGTGGTTTGGAAGAATTGAAAGTGTGGGTGTGGCCAAGCACAGTGGCTCGCCCCTATAATCCTAGCACTCTGGGAGGCTGAGACAAGCGGATTGCTTGAGCTCAGGAATTTGAGACCACCCTGAGCAAGAGCAAGACCCCATGTCTACTAAAAATAAAAAAACTAGCTGGGCATTGAGGCAGGTGGCTATAGTCCCAGCTACTCAGGAAGCTGAGGCAAGAGGATTGCTTAAGCCCAAGAGTTTGAGGTTGCTGTGAGCTATGACACCGTGGTACTCTACCCATGGTGACGAAGTGAGACTCTGTCTCAAAAAAGAAAAAAAAAAGTGTGGCCACTGAGAGATGATCAATAGCAGGAAGATACTATAAACTGTATCCACCTGCCTAGCATTTCCAGGGCTTCAACCACAGACTAGTGCCTGCTGCAACATGTGACGAGGAGGAAAAACACCAAGACTGAGGGACCAAAAGAGAAAGGGATGTTATGGGAGCCTGGGGGCGGGACTGCCTGGAAGGAGCTGAAAGCACAGAGGGAGGGACACTGTGCAGGACCCGGAGCCACAGAGGAGAGGCAGCTACTGCAGATGCCGCCCTAAATAGACAGAGTAGAAAAATACCTCAGGTTCCCCCTCCTTCCTGCCCTGCCATCTGTATGTGCTGTGATCTGGGAGACAAATCAGAGACACCGTGGCCCACTCTTACAGCTTGCAGAGCCCAGAACACTATTTCACAGAGTATGTTCCTCTAGATACTGTCCTGGCAAGATACTTCTTAAAAGAAAGGTTCTGGGCCTGGTGCAGTGGCTCATGTCTGTAATCCCAGCACTCTGCGAGGCCCTAGGCAGATGGATTGCCTGAGCTCAGGAGTTCGAGACCAGCCTGGGCAAGAGCGAGCACCCTTGTCTCAAAAAAAAATAGCCAGGTGTTGTGGCGGGCACCTGTAGTCCCAGCTACTTGGGAGGCTGAGGCAAGAGGATCTCTTGAGCCTAGGAAGTTGAGGTTGCTGTGAGCTATGATGCCATAGCACTCTACTGAAGGAGATAAAGTAAGACTCTGTCTCAAGAAAGGAAGGAAGGAAGGAAGGAAGGAAGGAAGGAAGGAAGGAAGGAAGGAAGAAAGGAAGGAAGGAAGGAAGGAAGGAAAGAAAGAAGGAAGATTCTTAGGCAAATCAAGTTTGGAAATGCTGCATGCAAGAACCCTCTCCTACAGATCTGCCAGGCACATTACTGCACTGAAGACAAGCAGCAACAGTGGGTAAGAGTCCAGGGTCTGTAGTCAGACTAGGTTCTCTAACTACCAAATAGGAACTGTAACAATATTTACTCTACATGTATTTATTCGTTAATTCATTCATTCATTGGGTACATACAGTGTGTCTGGCTTAGAGGATACACTGGTGAACAAGGCAGACATGTTGCCTGTCCTCAAGAAGCTTACACTGGAAGTAGAATATAATCCAACGCATGAATGAATGTAAAGTGCTTAGTACAGTGCCTGGCATACAGTAAATGTGCAATAAATGTTACCCTAAAGGCTCTGAGAAGTCCTGCAAGACAGATGCATCTAACCCAGGGCTTTCCAAACATACTTGGCCAGGAACTCTCCCTCTTTTTCCCCCTGAAGTACTCTGATCCCATGCTTCAGCATGCCTGGGTCCACAGAAGATACTTTAACAGCCAGGCTGGGGAATATAACTTGTAAACATGCTCATAGAGACGCAGAAAGATACAAATATCAACTACTTCTTAGAGATAGTGAAATATTAATGGAACTTTTGAAAAATGAGAATAGTTTATGTCTTATTTCACTTTAACCATGTTTTGTATAAATCCTGTCTTGTGATGGAGTTCACTTTGGTGAGTTCTCTCTGCAAACTATGGGAGTCATCCATTCATTCATTTACTCAATAAGTATTTGTGGCATCTCCTCCATATTGTGCTGCATGCTTGACACTGGGGACACAGATTTCTCTGGCCTATAAAGTGACCATGCTAAAGCAGTGCATGAGATCAAGGTATGCCCCATATATTATGGCAGCCTATATAACCATCTGGGAAGGCTTCCAGGAGGAGGTGATACCTGAATGGAGTTTTAAAAGTGAATAACACAGATCAGGAATAGTATGGCCAGGAAAGGGGTCCACTAGGCGTAGATATTCTAAGAACCAACTTGGCCTTGGCCCTGATTCCTTGGGATCAGAATCAATCATGGGCCTCAAAAGGGAGAAGATAGGAACTAAGATGCTCTGACACCCACTGGTCACTTTTCCACTTGTATTGGGAGTTGGGACCACTGGAGGAGCACTGGGTGGGGAGTCAGACAAGCCCTGGGAGCAAGCCCAGCCACCCCCCAAGCACTAGCACATGACCTTGAGTATGTCACTCCTCCTCTCTGAGCCTCAGCTTTCTCACTGGTAAATTGAGGGCAGCAAAGCTTATCTCACTAGGACATGAGGGAGAACGAGGGAGATGACAGATGAGGAAGTGCTTTGTAAACTGTTAAGTGCTTTGTAAACTGCCGAGCGCTGTGTACAGTGTGAAGCCCGATGTATATGCAACACATTAACTGCATGTCTTAGCTCAGGGCTCAGCTCATAATAGAAGCAGAAAGAATTGTAGAACCAAATTATTCTGCCACGTTTTGAGCTCTGTTCCTCTGGCTCTTGAATTCGTTTCGGTCTTCCTGAGGTCCCTTATTAATATGCCAACACCCGGAGAGGTGTTAATCCTTATTAGCTAATACCTTAGTGCTGGCACTTTCATCAGCAGTTAACGCCTCTAGTTAGCAGCTAACTCCTTAATGGCAATCATCTGGCATTTGGCTGCAAGAACCTTCAGGAATGGGGCCAGGAGGGACTCCGCGGGGGTCTTGGGGCATGAAGGGGAGAAGGGGACTCTGAGAGAAGAATAGATTGTCTAGGAGAGACACCTCTGACAGAGCTTTTTTGCCAAAGGAAAATTCCATTGCATTTCTGCTAGACTAAGGCACCCTGTACCATCCCTGCCATCTTCCCTAGCAGAAAGGCCTGGGGCAAACTACTTAACCATGATGAGCCTCAGTTTCCTCTCCTATTGAATGGGGATATTCAATCCTAACTGTTGGGGTCACCATGGCAAATGCCACGTTTCTCAAATGTGCTGTGCAGTTGTAGGTGATATATAAACATTTTTCACCTTAGCAGTGATGCATTTGTACCTGTCAGCTCAAATAAAGTTATGCTGTGGTAACAAATGACCTCCCCTCAGGTCCCAACGGCTTTCATATGGGCTTATCTTCTGCTTGTGCTATACACCCATCATGGGTCTGCTCTGATTCTGCCCCGTGTCATCACCCTGAGCCCCAAGCTGAAGGGGCAGCACCTGCCTAGAACCTGCTGATTACACAGTAGCAGAAGGAACAATGGCAGAATCATACAATGGCTCTTTCAGCTCTCATTTAGAAGTGGCACACAACAGTTCTGCTCGCAGGAAGCCAAAGCAAGTCACACCACCAAACTGGATGGCCATGCGGTGGAAGGAACAATCCTTTGTAGGGAAGCACGCGGTAAGGAAGGCAACAAGTGTTTTTGAATAGTAATGCAATCTAGGGCAGTGTTCATGTTAATATGTATTAGAAAAATACACAACTATGCATATTTAAATACAGGTGTAGAGAGAGAGAGAATGGTAAAACAAATAGGGTAAAATGTAAACAATTGGCAGGTCTGGGTGAAGGGGGGTAGGGATGTTCTTTGTAGCTTTTCTGCAAAGTTTGAAATCATATTAAAATAAAAAGTTACATATATATATATATATATATATATATATATATATATAATATCTAACCATGGTACCATGGATAAGATTGCTTAAGGTGAGCCAAGTATAGAAAGACTAAATCAGGGGTCCTCAAACTTTTTAAACAGGGGGCCAGTTCACTGTCTCTCAGACCATTGGAGGGCCGGACTGTGGGCCCTGGGATGAGTCAGCTGCTAAGCAGGACAGGCAGCGGCGGCAAAAACACCTGGTGGGCCAGATAAATGTCCTAGGCGGGTTGCATGTGGCCCAGGGGCCGTAGTTTGAGGACGCCTGGACTAAAGACTAGTTGAGCTAATTTAAAGAATATTAGATACTAATAGCCAGATAGGACATTTGAAGGAGAGGTGTTTGGGGAACTGGTGAGGTGTTTGATGTTCATCCGGGGGTTCCTCTGGCTGGCAACCCCCTTCTCATTCATTCATTCTACACACTTAGTTATTGAGGATGCAATAGTGAATAACACAGGCCAGACTCAGGCCCTCCTTTGAGCAGTCCCCAGACTCATGAAAGTGTCAGAGTCGAAAGACATGGCTAGTGGCCCAGAGAGCCCAGTGCCAGCTGGAGAAGTCTATGTAGGGAGAGATTGACTATCTACTGGCTCACTGTGGGCAGTCAGCATGGGGCGCCACCTCACATCCTGTGCTTTTGAGTTTCTTAGCAAGGATCATGCATGTCCCTAGGTCTATATGACAGTGTCATGTATGAGCATGGGGTAGGGAGAGATAGACAAAGTTACAATTATACACTGCACACTTCCCTGGAATTCTTATTTGATGCCAAGATTTATTGTCACGGGTGTTAAGAACCTACATTTTTATATTAAAAACAACGCAACAGAAGGACTGGGAAGGGGCAAAGAGAACTTATTAGGACGATAAAAAAATGTTTATTTTCTTAACCATGGTTACATAGATGTATAAATTTCCAAACTCATCTAAATGTACACTAAAAATGGGTGCATTAATTCACATGTAAATTATACCCCAACAAAGTTGACTTAAAAAATAAGAAATACAATAGGAAGTATGAAAATTCTGCATTTATTTTGGAGAGACTCAGAGAGGTCGAGTAACTTGCCCAAGGTTACAAAGCTACTGAGGGGAGGAGCTGGAAATGAGATTCGGGTATGGCTGCCTCCTCCAGAACTGGGGCCGTTTACTAGGATTAATACATGCCTTTCATTCACTCACATAAACGAAACCAACTTCTAGTTTGAAAAGCAACAATGTCAAACAGTACAAAATCTCTCCCAGCCATAAAGATTTCAGAATTAGAAGGTAATTACAGGGCTCCAGAGTCCTGCCTCCCTCCCGCCCTGCCCCTGACTCACACCGATGGCCTTGTCTCAGGTGGTGCTTGACCCCTGGCCTCTTGGGAGTCACCTGGGAAACTTCTATCTATTCTTGCATCGCTCCAGCCTCCCTCACCCTCATCCTGTCTCTCCTTCCTCCCCAGCCATGGGGTTTCTGCTACCTTGTTACACCCCAACTAAATGCTCTCATGTTATCCTTGCTATTCATTCTTCCACAGTCTGGGGGGCTAGGAGAGGATCCTTTGATATGGGCAGAAAACCGGGCCCAGTGTAGAGGGTTTGCTATTGACTCAATTTATAGATGAAGAAAGAAGGCTCAGAGAGGTTTGAGACCTGCCTACAGTCACACAGCAGGGATAGAGCCTGAGCCCACCCAGTGCTGTCCAATTCCAGGCTGTGGCCCTTACCCAGGAAGACAGAGGGAGGTCAAGTCATGGGGCTAGGGAAAGGAGGGAGGTAGAGGGGGGCAAGACATCCCTTTCAAACTCCCCTCACCCCAGAACCTCTGTCAATGGCTGAGAAAACCCCAGTCCCTGAAGGGACAGGGCTGCCCGGGCCTCTTGCCGAGTGACTGCAGACCACATTTTTCTTAATCTAAATTGAAAACTGCTCAAGTAGAAAAATCATTTCACTGCTTCATCTCAGAAAGGGAAAAAAGGAGGAAGAAGGGAGGGGTCGGGTGGGGGGCAGGGAGGATGCAGCCTGAGAGGAAAAGCCATGGCTGCAGAGGGCCGTAGGGTTCCTACTACTCTGAGCTGGGCGTTGGCTATGCCCTAGCCCTGCCCCATCTACTTGCCTCCAGCCCCAGGCCTGAGGGGGTGAGTCTGCCTTGGCAGCTGATGTGGCCAATCATATACAGTGGGAGCCGTGCTGTGCACCAGGCAGATCCTCAGGTCCAGCTCCGGGGACAATTCAACACTGTCACTACAGCTCCTGTCCTTAAAGTGCTTCTAGTTGCTCTCCCTACCACGCTTCTTTCATTCATTCTTTCCTTCAGCAAATATTTATTGAATATCTACCATGTGTCTAGCACTGTTCCAGATGCTATGAATATAAAAATTGTCCTTACCCTCCTGGAATGCACTGTCTAGTCGAGAAGACAGATTATCAACTAAATAGGGAATAACAAACTGAATTCAGCTCTGAAGGAACGGGGACTACGTACAAGATGAGTGAATATTCCACAGGCAGGGACAGGAGAGGCGATCTGGGCTGGACAGGGAGGGAGGGTCTCCCAGAGGAAGTGCTATTTCAGCAAAGACGCAAAGGGGCGGTGGGGGAGGCTGAGTTGGGGTCAGCAGTGGGAGGGGATGGCACCCTCAGGACAGAGAGAATCCTGGAGAGGATAGACCCTTAAGCCAGTCTGATTCAGTTCAAATCCCAGTTCTGCCACTAGCCAGATGTGTAATTTGGACAAGTTACTAAGCTCTCTGGTGTCCCAGTTTCCTCATTTGTAAACACAGGATTATTATGAGGATTAAGTGGTTTACATATGTAATATGTTGAGAATGGTGCCTGGCACAGGGTGTTTAACTAAGCAAGCAAACAAAAAGTCCCAGCATGTGCAAAGGCCCTAGGGCAGGGAACTATAAAGTGAAGTCATGGGAGAAAAGTCTGTGAACAAGCTTTATCCCAGGGCAAACATGGGCTGTAGAAATTTGTGGTGTGTCACAGAAAGAATGCAGGCTAGAATTCTGTGTTTGCCAGGTAATTGTAGCAAGCCTGTGCTGGCACATTATACCTCTCTCTTCATGCAACCCCCACAACCAGTGGAAGTAGACATGGCTATCCCCACTTCACAGATGAGCAAACTGAGGGCCAGAGAGGCCAAGTGACTAATCCAAAGTCACACAGCTGGGGCTGAGCACAGGTTTGGCTAACTACAGAGCCCAAGTAACCCTACCACTGTGCTCCACTGCCTCAATTCTGAAACGTGCCAGAAATGATATCCGTCTTGGACTATTTGTTGAGCATGTACCATGTGCTGGATCCTGGGCTAAACAGGTCAGGCAGGAAGCAATTTGTGAGATGTGGCTTAGGTAGGGCAGTCATCTAGTATTTTCCCTAAATTGAGTTGCTTCGAGCAGTAAAAGGGGCACTATGAATGTTGAAACCAGGACAACATGTGTAAACTGGGTCCTGGGGTCACCCCAAGCATAGGGGAAGGTGTGTCAGAACAAGGAGTCTCAGAGACCTGGCTTAATCCTCTTGGGCAAGTCACTTAACTTTTCTGAACCTCAGTTTCCCCATATGGTAGTAATAATACCTAGTTCCTGGAGTTGTGAGGATTAAATGAGGCAATGAGGTGATGGTATTAAGCTCAGGGCCCAGCATAGTGTAGACCAGCAGTTCTCAACCTGTCGGTTGCGACCTCTTTGTAACAATGAAAATGCATCCTGCATATCATATATTTTTACATTACGATTCATAACAGTAGCAAAATTACAGTTATGAAGTAGCAACGAAAATAACTTTATGCTTGGGGGTGACCACAACATGAGGAACTGTACTAAAGGGTCACAGCATTAGGAGGCATTAGGAAGGCTGAGAACC
>CAUYQV010019788.1:0-33655 GCA_963574575.1 Galagoides demidoff | reverse complement strand
ATTGTGGTATATGTATACCATGGAATATTATGCAGCCTTCGAGAAAGATGGAGACTTTACCTCTTACATGTTTACATGGATGGAGCTGGAACATATTCTTCTTAGCAAAGTATCTCAAGAATGGAAGAAAAAGTATCCAATATACTTGGCCCTACTATGGAACCAATTTATAGCTTTCTTAAGAAAGCTATAACCCAATTACAGTCCAAGAGTGAGAGTAATATTCCACATATTAAGCTATGGTCTGGTTATACTGAGATATTCATAGGCTGAAATTCATGGAGCTTTAACTTTGGAATTGTGCACTTCACTGCATTTATGTGAGAGAGGGAAGGGAAGGGTAAGCACAGATTTCAGAGTAGTACTTACCCCTGGGGTGAAGGTTGAGTGGAGACTGGGAATGAGAGCCTAGGGGACTTAAAATGCATTGGCAATATTTATTTTACATATAGTATATATTTTGTGTATATAAAATACAGTAGCACTTAACATAAATTGACCGCTTAAAGGACTGTAACAAATGGGTCAACATATGTAGGTGGTCGCCTTAAGGAACTTCAAGGCCTGCTGTGCTGATATGAGCATGTGGTGAATGTCCAGTCTGTGAAAATCAGGTCAATTTAAGGAGATGGTCAATGTAGGGAGGTGGTCAGCTATGGAGGATCAATTACTTCATAGTAAATAGAAGGAAAAATGACGTAAAGAACACCTTGCTACTTGATCTGACCAACACAGAAGGCAGATGTTCAGCAAATCTCCCCCAAATACATTTTAGAACACATTCCATTTTGTTCTCTGTGGTGGAATTAGGCAACACTTTTGCTCTGCTACCTTGCTGGCATGTATTTTTCCATTGGGATGATCTCATAAATATTTTCTTATATTTATCTCCCATGCTAATAGAAGATAAAAAGCACATTTTCTTCAGCATGTTCCTTAAAATGCCCCAAATCTTTTTGTTGAAAATAAATGCATTCTATATTGTATGTCAAATTCTCATCTTTTGCAGCCTTCAAAGTAAAAGCTAAACTCTTCAGACTGCATTATCAATGTATCTAAAGTACTTAATGGATATAATAGTTATACTCTTTTAGAAATAACCCTGACATTTACTTTTTTTCTTTCTTTTTTCTTTTATGCATTATGAGAAACCTCAAGCTGGGGTTGAATATTCTCAATGCCTGGAAAGATACGTGAAGAGCTCTTATTTCTAAATGAGAGATTATTAATGGAATAGTAGCAAAAATAGCACACTATTGAAGAGGGCTGCTATCGTGTTTCCCTCCTCCTGTTACATGGAAATAATTAACTTTGCCTAGACTACTGGTGTATAAATGACAGATATTACAATCTAAACAAATCTAAATATATTTCTCATTTAGAGTCTAAACATTTAAAATATAGATTTACTTTGAGCTTGTCACAAATAAGGTTCACTTATGAAACTGAGAATTAGAGCATATATTTTATTTTACATTGTGACTTGTGCTTAAATAAGTTAATTATTTAATTTTGGAGTATACCTATGAAGAGGTACTCAAAATACTACTGCTTACTAATCTCATTGGAAAGGTGTGGTAGTGAAGGTGGGAGCTGGATTTGCAAAGTTGTGACACAACTTTGATAGGTCCAAGGAAAGCTGGATTCTGATGCTCCAAACTATACACACTAGAGTCGGAGGGAGATTTTAAACTGATCAGTGGGTCAGGGCCTGTTAAAAAAGGGAATAAAGAAAAACGCTAAAGAAGTGTTGCCAAAGTCTCCATTTACTTAATACTGGGAATTTAAGTATGAAAAAAAGTTAGAATTCCTAGGAAATCTGGGTAATACTCCAATTTGTAGGCTTTTTGTCTATATTTTTATTTATTATTTATCAATTTGTTTATAGTATTTCCTTTCAGCTTTATTGAGATATAATTGAAAAAAATTGTATATGTATATGACGTTTGACATATGAATATATTGTGACGTGATTACTACAATCAAGCTAATTAACACATCTACCACCTCCCGTGGTTAACTTTTTTTCTCTTTGCAGTGAGAACAAACTCTTAAGGTCTATTCATTCAGCAAATTTCAAGTATACAATATTTTATTATTAGCCATAGTTTCCCTGCTGCCCATTAGATCTCCAGAACTTTTAATGAAATTTTATGCCATCTGGCCAGAATTCTCCCATTTCCTCCCCCTCCCACCCGAGCACCCACCTTTCTACCCTCTGTTTGTATAAGCTCAACTTCTTCAGATTCCACATGTGAGATCATGCAGAATTTGTCTGTGTCTGGCTAATTTCATGTACATAATGTCCTCTAGGTTCATTCACAAATAGCAATATTTCTTTATTTTTATGTGATGAATAATATTCTATTAAAGAGTAATCCTATTTTGTGTACCCATTGCTCTGTTGATCAACACTCCAGTTGTTTCTGTGTCTTGGCTATTGTAAATAACACTGCAGTGGGGCCGTGCCTGTGGCTCAAAGGAGTAGGGCGCCGGCCCCATATACCAGAGGTGGTGGGTTCAAAAAAAAAAAAAACCCAGCCCCAGCCAAAAACTGCACATAATAATAATAATAATGCTGCAATGAACAACGAGTGCAGATATCTCTTTGTGATGCTGATTTTAATTTCTTTGGTTATACCCAGAAGTGGGATTGCTAAATAGAATAATAGTTCCATTTTTTAGTTTTCTGAGGAAAACTGTTTTCCATGATTGGTTGTACTAAGTTACATTCCCATTAACCGTGTACCAGGGTTTTCTTACTGCTAGAATGTCACCACCACTTGTTAGCATTTGACTTTTTCATAACAGTAGTTGCGAGGTGGTATCTCACTATGGTTTTGCTTTGCTTCTCCCTGGTCATTATGCTGCTGTACACTTTTTCATGTACTCATAGGCCATTTGTATGTATTCTTTGGAGGGAAATCAATTCTGGGTTTTTGCCCATATTTAAAATCAGGTCATTGGGTTTTTTCCTTATACTATATATTTTGGATATCAGGCACCTAGTTGATACATAGTTTGCAAATAATTTCCCACATTCTGTAGGTTGCTTTTTTCATTCAGTTGATTATTTTCTTGCAGCTGGGAAATGCCATAATTTGATGTGGTCCCACCTGCTTATTTTTGCTTTTATTGCCTGTGCTTTTGGAGTCATATCAATATCAATCATTAAATCATTGCCAAGACCGAGCTCAAAGAGCATTTTCCCTCAGTGTTTACTTCTATGTATTTTGCTTTTTTGTGCCACACATTTGAGTCTTTCATCCTTCAATTTTATCCTTTTATGTAATGGATATCCAGTTTTCCCAAAAGCATTTACTAAAGTGATGGTTCGTTCCCCACTATGTATTTTGTTGAAGAATAATTGACCTTGCAAGTGTGATGTTATTTGTGGGCTCTCTATTCTGTTCCATTGTATGTCTGTTTTATGATGCAGTTTCTATATATGTGTTTATAATATTTTAAAATAATAATTTATGTGTTTTAAAGTAATAATGACTGTCCTTAGTAAAAACAGTGAATATGGGGTTTTCTGGTGACAATTTTAGTTTCAGAGGTTTTCAGTTAACAAATATGTGATAGTAAATGCATGGTTTATTAGATAATAAATTGTGACAATATGTAGATATGATGTCCATGTGAAATAAACATTGATAAAAGAAAATACTCGCAAAATAAACATGAACACAACATAAGAAATTGTTGAAACTTAAATAATAACACAATTATCTATTTTTCAAAGTTATTATTATTAAAATGAAATTTTAAAAGCACACAAAGCCGTAATTACCCTAATCCATCACCTTGATCTTTGTTTCGAGACAAAATTACAGACATAAAAAATTTCACATTGATATTGGTTGAAATTAAGATCGATACACACTGTTTCTTATCAACTCATTTCCTATTTTAAAATTGAAAATATTTTGTCTACTTGTCCTGATTTGGGTTTTATTACCAAAATTGATATCGGTTGGGCTTTATATGTATTAGATTTTAAATCAGTTTCTGATTTGATCTCAGAGTATTCAACCCCAGCATTCACTTCTTCCTTTTTCTACAAAGTAGTTAAAAGGAACAGCAGCATATGTCAAATATTTAAACACTGGAAAAAGCCAGCCTTTGTTATTATTGGAAGAATTTCTCAGTAAAGTTAACAGCATCCCACAGGATTGTTAAACTAAAGGATGTTTCGCTTCTGAATGGTGATATTTTTCAGGCCATTTTTCATTACTTTGTAGTAAAGTATACTAGGTCTATAAACTGGTTAGCTTTTATTTTATTTGCAAAAATGACTCTATTAATAGCAAGACTGCCACAAACATCCAATGACCACATGACAACAGAAACAAGGAAGAATGAACAATTATCTTGTGACTGCTTCTTATCGCATGTTCCTGCTCTGATTCATGGACACGTCAATCCCAAAATTAATTATGTCAGAATGTAAGTTATGAATAAGGGAGGAGAAAGTCTCTGAGGTCCTCTATTTCTAAAACAAAAATAATTATGGATATGTCTTTTAAAAATTATTTTTAAAGTTTTGGTTAGCAAACTCCTTTAAAAATACTATTTATGTTACTGTTGCCGAGTACATTTAGACAAATATTAAATGCATATATGAATAAAATGTTTATAAATGCTATTTTATATTGAGTAATCTGTACAGAATTTTAATCATCATTATTTTTGAATGGTAAGTGTTTTTCTGTAAAAATGCCCACCAGTTTTATATATAGGTGATTTCTGATGTGTAATTTTATTAGAGATAGACATTATTTCTTCTAGAAAAACAAAGCTTTAGAGTTAGAAAGGAAGACAATGAAACAAGAGTTCTCACCTTATAATTTCCTTTTATCAAACTAATCTGGAGCATCTCGATTCCTTTTATGACTATTAGTTTGACATTACATAACAAGTTGTTAATAGAAACCATAAAAATTGTAAACTTTATGTTCTCTAATTTCCCAGTCAATCAACTTTTCTTAGATTTTTGAAGACATAAAAATAAAAATCATTTCAAATAACAGCACTCAAACACCATAAATATTTGTGATGAGGTGAGCAGTCAATTTTAAGTCTCATATTTTCCAGGTTTTAGCTAAAATAACACCAGTTTCTCAGACTTACGTTGGCCTCATTTGGGGCAACTTGCCTTACTGGACAGAAATAGAAAACAGTATTAAATATGTCAGAAATCCATACCGAGAACACAGTGTAAGTGGGTTTCTAACTCCTTAAGGACCCAATGTAAACACTAGTGAGTGATCATAGTTATCCTGAATTAGGCAGTTTCGCTGAATCATTTTTTTTCCTTGAAGGCTTTGGCATTAAGCAGTTTCATTGAATCATTTTTTCTCTGAAGGTGATGTCTGTGGTTTAATCTTCCTAAGCTTCGAGTACAGAAAGTGGGTTTACTTGTCTCCAAATTCTTTTTCTTGGTACTTTAGAAGGATGCCCTGTTTTCCTGATCCTACCATGAAAACTCTCCTAAGTATGAAGCCTTCATCTTCCAGGTTTCCAGAGTAGCCTCCATTCCAGGCCCAGAAGAAGTTGTACCACACTCCCGGATGGATAAATCCCATCAACATCATTTTCTGCCTTTGTGAACCGTAGAACTTTCTTTTCATCTGGGAATATTTCTCCTTTGAAATAAGGCTGGACATCCTTCACTTCAGTCCCAATCTCCTCTTTCACCACTGCAAAGTGGAGGATGCCCAGCTCCTCCAACTTGGGTTTCAGGAAGGACAGGTGGAAAGCCTCCTCTCCACAGAAGCAGCAGCCTGGCCTCCACACAGCCACAGCCCCATTCTTTTCCCATAGCTCCTGTACTTTGAAAGTACTTGGTTTCTTCTCCAGCTGCTCTCTGAATAGAAATGCGTCCTGGGGTTGGCCAGCAGCAGCCCCCAGGGCTCTGGCGCTGAAGTATCACATCCCCATGGTGACGAAAATTTGTTGGGTCCCAGAATGCTCCTTCCTCCTGTCATTTTTGGTCCCACAGGCAGCGTATGCTGAGGGACCAAACATTCCCAGCCAGAGGGTCCCAGGGGCAGACCTATTTTAAAATTTTCTTAATTTAGTTTCTCTAAACTAATTGAAATACAGCAGAACCTCTGTAGTTGGACCACCCAGGGGACTATAACAAACTGGTCAACATATGGAGGTGGTCAACGTAAGAAACTGGAAACCTACCGTGCTGGTGGTATGTATTTGTGGTGCTGAAAGAGGATACCTGGGAAGAGTATGTTCTGATCTAGAAAGACAAAAGACTTCTTGTAGAAATTCAAGGGCACTCCAACAAGGTGCTCCCCATGGTAATTCAGCTCCTAAGAATATGTAAAACTTAGCTTCCTGGAACGCTTGCTTTGGCATGTAAACCCTGCCATGCTTTGAACCCTCTGATGAGGGACAAATAATAATTCCTTTGTCTGCCTACTTGTGAGTCCTATAAAGGGGTGAGGACAGAGCTGACGAGGAGCTCAGCCATCTTGGACTCTACTCCATGGAAGCTCTGCCAGCTGAAATAAAGCCCTTCCTCTCAAACACAGGCTTTCAGGTGAATCTTTCATGTAACAGCACATGTCTAGGCTATGAAAATTAGGTCAATTTAAGGAGGATGATCAATATAGGGAGGTGGTCAACTATGGAGGTTCTACTGTATTTATCTATTAGTGAGGAAAGTTTAATGTTTGACATGACATGCAATTGATGATGAAAAATTTTAGAAATTTGGATGTGTATTTTCAGTTGTGGAACCATCATCTCAAGAGTGTGATCATCTTTATCATGACACAGTCTCCTTGCATCCTTTTGTGTGTGTTCTCTTCTGCTTCTTTCTGTCCTTCTTGCCTCTTGGTAACTATTCTCTGTATGTTTTGAATCATTATAAGCTAGTTAGTATCGGCTGTTGGGACTTGGCTGTTGGTATTTCTGGTCAGCCATCTTGACTCCTTCCCCATCACTATTTATCGATCAGGCTTGTTTTCTCTACTGAATTGCCGTTACAAGTTGATTGAAACCAACTAACCACATACTTTTCGTTCTCTCTCTCTTTTGCATATGGGCGACTTCTTGGAATATGGCAGCACATTTTAGACTTGAGTGAGTCAAATTGCGGAACATATTGTAAAAGGATACGTCCTGTGAAATCCAGCAGCCACGTTATCTAGCACATATTTATACTTACCTCAGCTTTTAATGACCCACTTTTGCCACAAATTTTCAATAAAGTGTTTTGAAAAATCACAGCTGAGTTTTCATTTAACTGAAGAATTTATAGGGTAAGGTGGAGACTGGCCTGTACTTGGTGAGAAGTGATAGAAAGATAAGAACCACATCTAACAAAGATAGTTACAAGTCTACAAAATGTGACCAGTAGAAGATCCAGAGGAGTAGCCAGATTCACCGTGACCAGAAGCAAACTAGATTGATACGTAAAACACAGAGGCACTTTCTAGGACATGCCTCATCCCTAGATACTTGGGGAGGGGAACCTGGAAGACTGGGTTTCCTGTTGATTCTCTGTGTTAAGAGGTCTAACTCTTTTACTAAATCATAAGGAAGGACTATCCTAGAAATGTGACTAAGGTGGAAATACTAGGTTTATGCCAAATCTTGGCTTTTTTTTAAAAAAAAAAGTATCATTGATTAGGTTTTTTTTTTTTTCTGTAGAATTTCTAGACTCTAGAATTAGCTCCTTAAAATACAGATTAATTCTGCAGATAATAATGAAAAATTAACAACTGCATAGACACTAGTCACAACCCTTACAAAACTATCTTGCATGATTTCTTTTTAAACTATACAACTTGAGAACTTACAAAAGGAAGTCATACTTGACCTGTGGAGCCATTGTTCCAGACCACCCTTAACATAGGGCTTACAAAACAATGACAAGACTACAAGAATGCTGATATGGTGTTATACATGTATTAAGAACTCTTTGGACAATAGAGTTAGTGTATACAATGATTTGATACACTCTGAGGCCACTGATTTTGGAGTCAGATTGGACTGAATTAAAAACCCACCTTTGTTGCTTCCTAGTTGAGTGATCACAGCAGTGGGACTCCACTTCTTCATCTATAACATGGGGGGGGGATACCTCCCTCCAGAACGGTCTTGGGGCTAAAGTATGGTGAAGGATGGCTGCACATAAATCCCCACCCAGTTAGTGGGCACTGCCTGAAATGTGCATGATAATCATCAGTCTCTTTCCTATCTCCCTGCCTGTCTTTTAGATGACCATCCTGTGTCATGATATACTATCAATACATGAAATTAACATTTTAGAGCATATGCATTATGTGCATAGGAATCATCCATTTTTTAGACAGTTTTTGAAAATCTGTTCTCAACTTTTTATTATTTATTTGCAGATTAGGTATCTTTCATTTGCTACCAAGTCTTAATTCCCTATTATTGGCACTTACCATGTGTATGAACTTCACTAACAGATTATGGATGGGAATCTGCTGTGCTTGTAGCTCAATTTTAAACAGATGGGTAAAAATAAACACCAGTTCAAAGTCCATGCCAATGATATCAGTTAAAATAATAGTTAATTATAAGAATCTGAATATATCAATTAAATTTTGAAGATTAAAGTTGGTAAAGTTAAGGAAAGTATGTAGTTTTTCTTGTGAAAAGCAAAATCACAAAATTTCTTAAGATAAGTAGAACAGCTGAACACTCTTAGGTAAGCTTTACTGATGTGCTCAGCTCTACTGACTGTAGATTAAACACAAACAGCTGTAAATAAAAATATGTGTGTTGTATCTTTACATTACATGTACATTAAGACTAATCCTTAGTTTCAATTTTTTTTTGAGACAGAGTCTCATTATGTCGTCCTCGGTGGAGTGCTTGGCATTATAGCTTACAGCAACCTCCAACTCTTGAATAACCTGCCAAGACTTGGCATATCTGAATTCCAAGCCAACGGAAATGAAAAGAATGGTTGATCATGAGAATGACCACTAGATGGTGCCAGTTGTCTACTTTATAAATCTAAGGCTTAGAATTTCTCAAAAGCTTGTTTCTTCCTTTTTTTTCCACCAATGTTTTCCAAACACAGTATCTAATTCATGTTAACTTTCAGTAATGTTGAAGCATGTAAAAAGCTGGAGTTTGTAGCATTCAAGTGTTACAGGCATTGCTTCTGACTTTTTACTCAATCTCTTCTTTACGTGCTGAAATGTAGTAACATTCAAATCCGGAATATGGTTAACTAAAAAGTTGTTTTTAATATAATTTTTAAAATGTATACCCTGCCTCCTTTCTTATCCATATTAACTTAAATATTTTTGCTGTAAGACTACAAATAATTCAATTACTTTACATTTCGGTTCAATTGGACACGTATTATCTAGAGCTAGGCTAAATTAATAATTTTCAAACTTTCTGTTACAGACTGTTTCTGCTTGTTCCCTTGCTTTGTAACCCTTTGTCTCTGGATATTCCCCAGGATTTTTCTTCCTTAGGGCACTTTCAGTGGTTTTTGGCAAAGACAGGTCTTCTGCCAGAGAACCCCAAATAGTAGAGAAGCTAGAGGTCCACCCCAATCTCACTTTTTCCTATGTAGTAACTGTGAGCTGGGAGGAAGTTTCTGTCTGCATGGTTGGTGACTAGTGGACTAGAGGAGAAGCATTTTAAATATAAAAGACTGATTCTCTTACCATCTGTACAGTGAATTTTTACTTCTTGATGGCCCCAGGAACTGTCTCATTTTAATATTTGAGTTCTGTGCTATTACTGGTGATAATCTCATCTCTGTACATTTGGTTTGGGTATTCTTTGAGGGGAGTGGAGGCAGTTTGCTTCTACTTAAGTTTCTTAAGGTTTGTCTTTTTATTGAGGCACTTGAGAAGTATTTATATTATGCTGTTGTTGGGGGAAGTACTTTAAAAATGTTCATTAGGTATTGAAGTATCTTTATTTTTATTTATTTATTTTTTTTGAGACAGAGTCTCATTTTTGACACTTTCGGTAGAGTGCTATGATGTCATAGCTCAAAGCAACCTCAGACTCTTGGGCTCAAGCAACTCTCTTGCCTCAGCCTCCTGAGAAGCTGGGACTATAGGTGCCCACCACAGCGCCTAGCTATTTTTAGAGACCGGGTCTCTCTCTATCTAGCTCAGGCTGGTCTGGAACTTATGATCTTAGGTGATCCACCCACCTCAGCCTCCCAGAGTGCTGGAATTTCAGGTGTGAGCCACTGTGCCTGGCCCTGAACTACTTTTATGATAGCTGTTTAAAAATCCTTGACGATAATTCCAACATCTGATTCATCTCCACCTTGACATCCGTTGATTGTCATTTCTCATTTAACTTGATTTGTCTGGCTCTAAGTATGACTGAGTATTTGATTATGTTCTGGATATTTTGGTTATTATGCTGGGAGACTTTTCATCCTATGTAATTTTCTGTGCTAGCAGGCAGGAGCGGTGTCTAGTGTATGGGTTCTGGTCTTTAGGCTTAGTCCAGTGGCAGTTTAGTGTTCTCCGCCTTTATAATGTTGTTCAAGTACACGGCTGGTTCTTCCAGTGCTGGTGAGCTCCCACTCAGCCTCTGAGCTACCTGCTGTCATGAAGTGACCTTCTGGGGAAAGGAGTTGTAGGTGTGGAGGACAGGAAGCTAAGGCTGCTTAAGCTGCCGCCTGTAGGCAGACAGGAGTGCACTCATGCCCTGATTGTGGAGTGGGACCTGGAATGGCCTGGAGTTTCCTGCTGTGCTGCCCCAACTCCTGCTGACACTTCAGATTGCCTGCACGTGCTCAGGGTGTGGAATAGGACTAAACTTGCCACTGGGTCTGTGCTGGGTTCCCCTTCTGTTCTTTGCCAGAGAAGGCAGTTGTTTTGTTGTTGTTTTTTCATTTTTTTTTGGTTTTCTGGTGTTCTTCTGTATTGCTTTTGGTAGTTACACGCTGCAGATGCCTCTGGTGTCTCATCAGGGACCCTGTAGGAGATAAAAGACAACCCAGAGAGCTCATCATGGTGTGATTCCTAGAGTCCTGAGGTGTCTGGCCAGTCTTGGTCCTTCCGAACAGTCTCACTCAGAGTCTTTTCATTATTATCTGTAGGCTAATTTCTAGGATACATAGTAGTTGTATTTGAAGGAGAAGAGAAGAGAAATGTGAGTCTATGCCATTTTATTCTAAAACTGCATGTTCCTGGGTATTCACCTTTTGAACTAGCAACCCCTTTTCTGGGAATTTACCTTAAAAATGCACCTGCTATGGGAGAATAATATATATCCAAAGTTATTTATGTTGCCATAAGGGTGTTGCGGTTAGGGTCTCATGGAAAAGCAATGTTGCAAAGAATAAGCACACTTATTGAAATTGTGTTTTAAATAGAGGTGACCATCTGCTTGCTCAGGCAAAATGGCGAGCTTTATTTATGGTTGGTTTATATAGGGAATTTTGTGCATGCACACTATATAGCAATGACCTCATTAATATTCATTACAATCCCTCTGCACATACGTATTGGACATCAATGACCTCATTAATCCATTTAAACATCTTATAACCACCTGCCCTGTAAGTAGCTCCTCCCTGATAATCTGATAATCCACCCAACATACACCTTTAAGCATAACCCTTTCAACATAACCTGGTTTAACATAACTTAATGAAGAACATGTTGTCAGTTATTACTTTCTTTGTTCTTCTCTGATGAAGCCTGAGGCTACAGGGGAAAGATATGATTTGAATGTCTGTTCTACTGACTATGCCATTTGGAGGCAGTTACTTCAAATCTTTAAGCAAAGCAGAGAGAAACTTCTTAGGTATACAGGAATTTGTGTGCAAACCATGTAGGCCTTAAGTCGGGGGGGGGGGGGGTTTGCTGGAGCCTTTTATAAGGAATTCTCAGGTTGGACTTCTCAAAAGCCTTTCATGAGCCCAGGTTTCATCTGTGCCATTAGATACCTGTATGCATTGGGTAAACTAGCACATTACCATTCCTGGACCCATCAGCAAGCGACCTTCATCACTTACCACAGATCAGGAAAGGTTACTGATTGGTATCTGGCCAGTTTTCCAAAGGGCTTTTTCATTGGCCTTATAAAGTCAGTCTTAATTCCTTAACGCATTCTGGAAATGCTATTCCAGCCAAAGCCTTGGTCATGTTAGGCCTGTAACTAACCTGGCCACATGGGATTCTGCCTCAGTTTCTCACAAGTGTGCCTGCACAAAGTCTTTTCACCACTCTCTTTCAAACAGCTTTTTTGGCCAGAGGCATATAGGTGTTTCACCTATATTTTCCCCTTCTTTTTTTTTTATTGGCATTCACATTAGACATCATTAAAGTAAAAATGGCAGCTTGTCTTTCATTCTCCTTACTAGTTAAATTTAACTTCTTACACATGATATATAAAATTAAGTAAAAGATATGTAACAAAGCAAAAGATCCAGTGGTACTTCCAATAAGTCCTTTGATCTTAGGCATAGGATTCATTTGTTCTATTCCTTCTGCTGATCCCTTCAAGATCACATCACTATCCTCCTTTTCCAAATTACGTTGAAAAGTATAGTACACTTCATTCTGTAAATTTACAATATCATTAGTTAAATTCTCATCATTCAACAAATGTTTCCTAACTTTCTCCCAGGGGAATGCTGTTTCATTATATTTTACAGGGGTAATACAAAAAGTGGTAATATTCCAATCACATTTTAGTTTTGTCTGCCTTTTTAAACTAATCAGTTCATTGCCTATCATAATGACAGTCTGTTCCAAATCAGAAATTTCAGTGTCTAGTTGTCTTTGGGCAGTCCATAACTGTTCTGAATTTCTATTCCAATCAGCAACAAAAGTCTGTGTTTTTATATTTTGTGTCAAGGCAACTTCCTCTGTAGCAGCAGTTACGGTAACAGCAATGATCCCCAAAATGGTAGCAATCAACAGTCCAATAAATAGGCGACTTCTCTTTAGGATTCTCTCAGCCAACAGCTGCAATATTGATAGAGCCAGGGACTCTTGCCAGGGTCTCACCAAGTTCACCGGCAGCCACACTCCCATTCGAGCTCTCAATAAATACAGCTGTTTCTTAGAGGGATCAAAACTCACAGATTGGTTAATACAAGTAAATAATTGACAAGCAGGACAGAATAATTCTCCTATTTCCTTCCAATTTATATTTCCTTTAAGCCACATAAAAGGTAATGATAGGCAAGCCTGAATATACTATCTTTAACTTCAAAACTCATAGTGTACTGATTATTCTCAGGCTCCTGTGACAGACCACTCCTCCAGGCTTTAACGGCCTGCATGGCAACAGCAACTTTCCATAAATGAACTTGCTTTTGTTAACTTCCAAGAGCAGGGGAGGGGGGTGAAAACCCACCATTAATCCAATGCATAGGGTAACCAGTAGCTATTCCAACTACATCTTTCTTTGATGGATACTTGTAATTCTCCATCAGGATGTTGACTGGGACATTGAATAGGACAGGAGCACCAGACGAGGTTTGTAATCTTGCAATAGGTCCCCAGTCCACAATCTTCCCATATGTGGTATTTAGCAACATAAAGAGACATTGTCCTTTACATTTCACCCAGTGAATTCAATTATGAACTTCTTTAAAAGAATACATCTGGAATGGGGTAATTCTGGATTAGTCAGAATATTTTTAACTTGATGTTTTTCCCATTTACATGTACTCAACATATACATTTGAGACATCAATGTAGTATGTTTGATGGATATTCATATGAGCTTACCCATGCTTGCATAGCCATATGGAGATAATGCATACAGTTACCAATACAAATGGGGGGACCAGATACTCCAGCAATATAATTAAAAATGGTAGTACCTTCTTCCTCTAGTTTAAAAGGTCCCCTGGTGTCATAGGGGCCTGGAAGCCAGGCAGAATCATTAATATAAATAGGTACAGTAGGTTCCATCCAACTAACTCCTCTTAGTAAAGGGGGGTTAGAGATATATCCAATAATGATAAATCTCTTCCCTTGCTATTGTTGATAAAACAGCAATAGCTAAAAGGAAATTACCAGTAGTCATAACGTCAGAGGATTTCAGTGTTCTCTGTGGAAGTTCCTGTCTCTCTCTCCGGTGTTGGCTCACGCTCGTACTGTTCAAGTTGGTTGTTTCATCACCTTCTTCTTCATCTTCTTTTTTTGATATTACTACCTCTTGGCAGTGTTGTAATTTTAAATTCTTATCTGGAACCCAGAGTTTATTGTCTCCTGTGGAAATATAAGCATAGCCTCTTCCCCAACGTATAACAGTAGCTGGTATCCATACATTCTTAATTACATCTTTATAATAAACTGATTGGTTAAGAGGGGGTGAGGTAATAGTTACCCAATGTTTATAAGCTGGTATTTCATTTTTCTCATTCATATTCAAAAAATTTAAGGTGAAAAGAGCAGAAGATAATCTATTTCTAGGGGTGATGTTATACTGTTCTCCCCCTTTTCTTTGTTTTAAAAGCATTTCTTTAAAAGTTCGATTTTGCCTTTCAATAATAGCTTGTCCAGTACTATTAACAGGAATTCCTGTGATATGTTTAATATTATATAATTTTTAAAAGATTTGACATTTGTTAGTGATATAAGCAGATTCATTATCTGTTTTGATGGTTGAAGGCTTTCCCATGATGGAAAAAGCTTCTAACAAATGAGTGATGACTGCATCAGCTTTTTCAAATGATAAAGCTGAAGCCTATAAGAAGTGAGAATAAGTATCTATTGAATGATGGATATATTTTAATTTTCCAAATTTAGAAAATTGAGTTACATCCATTTGCCATAATTGGTTAGACATTAATCCTCTGGGATTTATTCCCATAGGTAAATGAGTAGCTGTTAAAGGCTGACAAGTGGAACAAGATTGTACTATGGTTTTGGTGAAATGAAATGCACACAACTAATCAATAAACTAGTGACTCAAATCCCATGATCAAGCTTAGTGCTGCCCAGCACCAAGGGGTCTACAGATTAACTGATAACTTTACTTTTTAACCTTATCTAAAGTTATTCTTACACTACATAATTAAAAACAAAACTACAAAGGAAGGTTCTGGGAAATAAGCTGTTTGAATGCTTGAACTTTAACAGACCATTCAGAGACAATCATTCATCTTAGGGAATAGTCTGGAAATAGCTGAGATAATACAGGTACCTGCTTGCAGGCCTGCCCCTATGAAACTTAGTCCATAAATCATCTGGTCGTCAGCCACATATGGAGTTCTATCCAGGTTCTCTCCATTCTAACTCACAAAAGACTTCAAATTTGCTCTCACAAAATGGAACTGTTTAAAGGTTTACTTATAGGCTTTCCACCTATACCAGCTTTGCACCACATGAGGGGTATGGGGGCCAGGCCTACACAGGGAAAAGAAAAATTTCTCTTTTCTTATGACTCCACTGACATCTCAAATCTACAGATATCACTTGCTTTTCTGAACTCTTTACTCATAATTCTCTTAAGAATTTTTTTCCTGAGGATATCATCTGATTCTTTTAAAAAGTTTCATTCTCTATGGCACATTATACCTGTTGGTGTTCACAAATCAGTAGTTAGTCAAAAGATGGTTGAAAGAATGAAGCAATGCCCCTCTTCCAGAAGAAGTGAAAAATTAGACTTTCTAGTGAATCTACATTCATGACGTAAAAAACTGCTCCAAAGACCATCCTGATTTCTGAAGATCAGTAATGTCAATGTTGTCTAAAAGACTAAAGTAATATGCATATTAGTAAAAATATTGTAATTGAAAAAATTTGTTCTGATTTAATAAACTATGCATGAGCCTCCCTACCCTACTGCTAGGGTTTTTCGACAATGATGGTTCTTCTTCCTTCTTTGCAGTCTTTTAATATTGCTTGTGTGCTATGTAATAATAAAAAATAAAGTATAAGAAGTCAATACATCTATCACGTGCCAAATACCTTTCCTTCATTAGGATTTACATTTTTAAGTAACACTTTCTTCAATATCTCAATACTTCCTTCCCCTGTTTGTCCCTGTGGGCCAGTGCTAATGTGGTACCAGGAATGAGGTCATAGCACAATAAATACCTGTTGATGAAATCTGAGGCTTGGGCAGAGAGTTTTCTAGTAACTCACTGTGATTATAACAAACACACAGCACCTTGTACATTCACACAAGGAAGGATTGGCTTGCGTATTTCCAAAGGGCTCGTAGTTCATCATGCAGTTTCCCTAGCCAGTAAACTTTTAGGTGTCACCCACTTGTCTTCCCTTTGGACAGCAGCCAGTGCTCCATGATTAGCTCCACTCAGGCTTTGACCTGCATTGTGAAGGTGCAACGTGAGAACCCAGTTCTGTCACTCTTTATACCTCTTACTTACGGCCCTGGGCTTTTATACCTTTGTTGCTAACTGGGCTACCTGCAATGGATGCTTGATGCACAGGCCTGTTCAACCAGAATTACAGGACAGTTCCTACCCTTTGGGCCACTCTCAGTCAATGGATGATAAGAGCAGGTGGACACTTGCTTCTCACTTTGATTACTCAAATCCAGTTGTTAGATGCCTCTGGTAAAGTTCCTCATGAATCCCACAATGACAGTAAGCTTCCATACTCATAGTGGAGGCAACCCAATTATCTCTCCTTGTATCAGCTTTTTCTCCTTCCCTTTTCTTTCACTCTGTAACCCTCAAGTAAATGACTTTCATATCAATCTTCAGCTCCAATTATTCTAATGTGGAATTTGGGCTGATGAGTCTGATGTATATGTCTGAGCTTGCACACAAACAGAATTGTAAAAATATCCTTTGATATCCCAAATATCATCCAAATGTCTTCCAAAAATTGCTTGAAATCTCACAAATCAGAGATTAATTTGAATGAATACTCATCTTCATTTAAACTTGAAATAGTCTGGTAAGAACATAGAGTTTATTTATCTAGTTAATGTGAAAGAAGACAGAGACAGAAATATATTTAGAAAGAAAGCAAAGTTTACTAAAACTTCTAGGGACTGTCACATGACTGGAAGCATTGGGGATGTAACTTACAAGGGAGTCATCTTCAGTAAGGCATTCTGGTCTCCACCTTATCATTTCCAGGAAAACAATCAAAGGTGTTGATTGGCAAAGGTGACTTCTTGCTCCACCTTCCCAATACAAGTCCTGTCAGAACCTCAATCTCTGGTTCAGTACAATGGCTTTCAGTCCTTTGTGGGCCTGTGTTAACAGTTGATTGTGTTTCTGCTTCTTTAGTAAGAGCATCAAATATCTCACATGTGATATTTCTCTTTCCCCCTCTGTGGAAGGAGAGCCCAAGTCAGTTGAGTAACTACTGTGTAAAAAATGGAAAGTACCTCATGGACCCCTGGAATTACACTGAGAGAATGGGGAATGTACAAAATCCTAATGAACCAGGCAGCCAGATATTTGGAAAAATTTGCTCCAGAAAATGAAGAAAATATTTTGTGGGGACTGCATGCACATCATGGGTGGCAACATGGTACAGGTAAGAAGGACTCACAGTGACTTTTTCATTTAACTATAAATTAATTAGGAGGAAGTACCTTGTATATATAACACCATCTTTTTGAAAACTGATTATTTTTCTCTGTCTCTTTCCCACTTCTACTTTTCTCCACCTATTCTTTTTCCAAATCTTCTTCTTCTATTTTTCCCCTCATTCTTTCATTATTATTTATCAAGCATTTATTGAATTGTGTGTAATGATGAAAATGTTTTATATTTCCACTGTCCAGTATTATAGCAGGAATTATGTTGCACTCACATCTTCTTATACATGGCTACTGAGCATTTGAAATGGTTAATCAAATTCTTAATTTAATTTAATTTCAATTCATTTAAATTTGAATAACCACAACTGGGTAGCAATTATCACATTCACTGATGCACTTGTTATTATACTTGTTCTAGTCTATTTAATATTAACACTTATTCAAAACCACTTTGAGATATCACCTAACTCCAGTAAGATTAGCTCACATAAAAAAATCCCAAAACTACAGATGTTGGTATGGATGCAGAGAGAGAGGAACACTTGTACACTGCTGGTGGGAATGCAAGCTAATACAATCTTTTTGGAAAGAAGTTTGGAGAATACTCAAGGAACTAACAATAGACCTATTGTTTGATCCTGCAATTCTTCTACTAGATATACCCAGATGATAAAAAATCATTTTACAATAATGACATTTGCACCAGAATGTTTATTGCAGCCCAATTCATAATTGCCAAGACATGGAAACAGCCCAAGTGCCCATCAACCCATGAATCAATTAACAAATTGTGGTATATGTGCCACATGGAACAGTATGCAGCCATAAAAAGATTGGAGACTTCACATGTTTTATGTTTACCTGGATGGAGCTGGAATATATTCTTCTTAGCAAAGTATCTTAAGAATGGGGAGGAAGTATACAATGTACTCAATACTACTATGAAATCAATATATAATCACCTATACACTCATAACTATACTCCAGAAAGTAGAAGGGAAGAGAAACAGAGGGGAGGAGAGGGGTGAGGCAGGAAGAAGGAAGGCATTTGGGGGAACCTCAGCTAATGTGCGTGATGCAATGGTACATTTCAAAACTATTAAGAAAAGAATATAATTATGATGGATGTGTTAATCAGTTCAATGTAAGCATTTCACATTGTATACCAAATCAGTACACTGAACCCCATAAATGCATCAATGTACACAGTTATGATTTAATAAAAAAAATTTAAAAAATATTAACACTTATTGGTGGTGCCCGTAACTCAGTGGATAGGGTGCCAGCCACATATACCGAGGCTGGTGGGTTCAAACCCGGCTTGGGCCTGCTAAAACAACAATGATACAAAAAAAAAAAAAATAGCCAGGCATTATGGCCAGTGCCTATAGTAACAGCTACTTGGGAAGGTGAGGCAAGAGAATCACTTAAGCTCAAGAGTTTGAGGTTGCTGTGAGCTGTGATGCCTTGGCACTCTACCCAGAATGACAACTTGAGACTCTGTCTCAAAATAATAATAATAATAATAATAATAATAATAATAATAATACCAGGTACTAAGCTCAATTCTAAGTTCTGGGAACTATGCCCAGAAACATATACATTAAGAGATATACATTAAACAAGCATGGCTGCGTGTGATTAGTCTACATATTTATAGTTCTGAGTATGATTAAGTAATTATGTAGATTGGAGTGACACAGGAAGAAAAACAAAACTTCTGTCTGTAGGTTTCTTTCAAATGTTCTGTAGTTAAAAATAGTGTCTATACTTAGGAAAGAGAGTGGAGGTTTGTTTTGGAACAAAACCATCATAAATCTAAAGCTGTCCTGTTCTGGCTAACAGTGGCATTTAACAAAACAGGAACCTTCACTATCATCTCCCAGAAACCAGTGTTGGAAGAAAGGAATTGAACAGAAAATGAGGCTATTGTGGAAAGGGTAGAGAAGATGATCCTGCAAGGGTTGATGTGTGATGACAGCTGAGCTGCAATACATCTGTGCTTATCAAGCGGATCCCCTCACACCCAATGTGACTCCTGTTTGTAGCCTATTCTTGGCCTGGAGAAGATGAATATCTGAACTTCTGAGGTGTGGTTCAGGAGGAGCAAAACTTAAGTTCCATTGTAAACAATAAACAACTCCCTCAACAGCTCCACCCCTACTCCTAAGAAAGTTTTTTATCCTGGATCCAATGTTAAGCAAATGGGAAAGTAGAATGTTAGATTGGACAACTTTCAAAATTTTATTTTCATTCAGCAACACAATAAATTGGGTTCTCTTTTGTAAGTGGTTGGTTTTACCTAGTATTTAATTTAGTTGAACTTTATGTCATAGACAAAGAAAATCAAAACAAGATTACAAATTATGAAATTAGCCCACAAAAATATTTCTCTGACAGTATGCTAAGACTCAAAGATAAATAGGGACCATACATACAATAGTATTTTGGAAAAGAGATCTATAACTACTGGCTGAGATTATATGAATGGAGGAAGTGAGACCCGGGAGCTTGCTGGAGGTATTGCTAGAGTAATATTCATAAAGATGCCAGTGGCAACAGGTTGGGAACAAGACTTCCCAGTTCACAAGAGAATTAGAATGTGAAAGAGAGCAGTGGGTGGTAAATTCGAAAGCATCAGCTAAGGCTAGTTTGAGAGATATCCTCAAAGTCAGACTGAGGAATTTTGATTAGGCCCTTGAGCAATATGGTTTAATTTAGCAACAAGGATCTACTGCTTGTGCAGTAAAGCAGCTTAAATATTTGTTTCTTCCTTGTTTAGCAGATTTGTAACACCTTTAGTAAGAGAACAAAAGTGACTCAATTTTGTAAAAAACCTGCCACTGAGTACCCTATAGAAAGTCTCCACTTACAGAAAGCCCCCAGTCCCTGGAAATTCCACAAATTCCACAAAACCCTTAGAACGCCCCTCCTGGAACCCAGCCAATCAGACCAACCCCTGTGACCTCTAGTAGCAATGTTCACCTGCATTTTATTCTATCCCATAATATGCAACCCTTATAAAGAAAGCAGACAATAGTGAGGTGGGGCTCTCAGCCAAGGCCTGCTGTGTTGGGTCTCTGAGAGCCCTGGCTCAAGCTTGAATAAAGACTCTTTGTTTTTGCATCGGACTCGGTTCCCTGGTGGTTTGGGGGGACTTCACCATCTGGGCATAATTTGGGGGCTCGTCCAGGATCCCCAAGGACCCAACCCAAAGAGTTGGTGTGTCAGTTCCAGTGTGGTCTGTGTCCTTATTGTCTTAGTGGTGTTTTCAGGAACTGAGTAGGGCTGGCACAAGGCCAATGCGGGCACGCTGGAGGCTAGCCAGCCCGGGTCAGCTGAAGGTGTTCTGGCCCCTTTAGTAAGAGACTTGACCCCTCCAAACTGGGTTGTGGAATCCCCAGGGCTCAGTGTGGACTCAATCCCTCTGGTAATTTTGAATGGACATGGTGGGTTGCTTCCACTAAATGGCAAAAGGTCATTATCCCACCTTCAGTTTTTCCTTTTGACGTGGACTCCCGGAGGACTGATTTTCAGTGTAGTGTATGTTTTATGTTTCATAGCTGTCTTGGTCTGGCTGTCTGTAACAGGGCAACTGACAGAAAACATGGGACAGACTCAAAAGACTCCCCATCCCTCTTTCTCAACCATTTCTAAGACTTTAAGGGCAGAGCTCAGAACCTGGGTCTCGTTGTTAAGAGAAGTAAATTAACCACTTTTTGTTGGAACAAATGGCCAACCTTCAATGTCAGATGGCCTCTGGAAGGAACCTTTCACCTTCTCATTATTTTCTAGGTTAAAGACATTGTATATCAACCATGAACTGGCGACCCTGACCAAGTCCCTTACATAACTACTTGGTAGGATCTAGTAGAAGATCCCCCTCTGTGGCTAAAGGCAATCTTGCCACCACCAGAAGTGAAGTCGAGTACAGTCCTCACAGTGCATGAAAAATCCCCCAAACTCCCTCCCTCTGTGCCGCTGTACCCCGTTTTACAGGATAGCATGGACCAAGATGTTCTCCTCCCCCCTCCCTATCGCCTACCTGCCACACTTCCCCGAGTACACTGACTTTCTCCCAGGGAGGCAGAAGTGGTGGGGAGTCTAATAAGTAGCCTCCACACACACTAGAAGTAGGACACTCCAAGGAAAACCTCTGCGGGGCCCGGCAATAGCAAACTCTACCGTCCTGCCCCTCTGGGCCACAGGCCTCCCTGATGATGATGGAGAACAGCCCCTCTATTATTGGCCATTTGCCACTACTGATCTGTACAATTGGAAAATACAAATCCCCAAATTCTCAGAGAACCCACAGCCTTGATTGACCTTTTAGATTCTATTCTTTTTACCCATCAGTGCATCTGGGATGATTGTCAGCAACTGTTACAGGTGTTGTTTACTACTGAAAAAAGGGAGAGAACCCAGTCAGTGGCCCGGAAGTCCGTACTGGGTGAGGATGGGAACCCCACCACCAACCTGGCACTGATCAACATTGCGTTCCCATTGACTCGACCAGATTGGGACTTCAACACAGCAGAAGGTAAGGAGAGACTCCCGGTTTATCGCCAGACTCTAATGGTGGATCTCAGGAAGGCGGTGAGAAAGCCAACCAATTTGGCCAAAGTAGGGAATATGCAGCAAGAGAAAACTGAGTCCCCTGCAGCCTTTCTTGAATGGATCATGGAGGTGTTCCATACTTACCCATAGATCCCGAGGCAGAGGAAAACAAAGCTGCCATTATAATGGCCTTTGTTAATCAGTTGGCTCCTGATAACAGCGAAAAGCTCCAGAGAATAGATAGGTTAGCTGAAAAGCCTCTGCAGGATCTACTCACAGTGGCGGAGATAGTCTACAACAATAGAGAAACCTGTGAGGAAAAGCAGGCTCAAGCCCAAAATAAGCAGACATAGGATCTTGCCAAAATCCTGCCTGTCTCCATGGCAGACTCCCCAGAGGAACAAAAACAACAGTTAAAGAGAATGGCTGCAAGTGAAGGTAAAGAGCAGCTAGGGGGGAACTGCCCAAGATTGCAAAAAGATCAGTGCGCCTGTTGCAAAGAAACAGGACACTGGGCCAGGGATTGCCCCAAGAGGCAGGATGGAGGACCCTTTTCCCACAACAAGGCCTGCATCCCAGAGCTGGGAGAGCTCAGTGACTAGGGAGGTCAGGGTTTGTACCCCCTCCCTGAGCCCAGGGTAACCCTCAAAGTGGAGGGGATTCCAATTGACTTTCTAGTAGACACAGGAGCACAGCACTCCATCTTAGTCAGTGATAAAGGCAAATTGGCCTCTAAGAAGTCTTGGGTACAGGGTGCTACTGGGATGAAACAGTACTCATGGACTACCCGAAGAACAGTGGACTTAGGCATGGGCTGGGTATCCCACACTTTTATGGTCATCCCAGACTGCCCATACCCACTGCTTGGTAGAGACCTCCTTAGCAAAATCAGGGTACAGATTTCCTTTAAGCAAGGGATGCCCCAAGTCACTGATGGACAAGGACACCCAATCCACGTCCTGATCTTACGTCTGGATGATGAATACCGTCTCCAGCAGTAGCCTCTACCAATGGACCAGCCTGACATGTCAAAATGGCTGGCATCATACCTGTATGCATGGGCTGAAAAGGGAGGAGTGGAGCTGGCCAGACATCAGCCCCCTGTTATAATAGAACTCAAGATTGGGGTCTACCCTGTGCATATAAAGCAATACTCTATGCCGTTGAAGGCTAAAAATGGGATCCTCCCACATATCTGATGCCTCCTGGATGCTGGGATACTAATCCCCTGCCAGTCCTCTTGGAACACTCCCTTGTTGCTGGTTAAGAAGCCCCTTACTAATGACTACAGACCAGTCCAAGACCTTCAAGAAGTCAATAAGCAGGTAATAGATATCCGCCTGACAGTGCCAAACCCCTATACCCTCCTGAGCTCCATGGCCCCAACCCAGATCTGGTACACAGTGTTGGACTTGAAAGATGCCTTTTTCAGTCTGCTCTTGGCACCACAGAGCCAGGCCATGTTTGCCTTCGAATGGAGCGATCCGGAAAGAGGCATCAGTGGACAACTGACTTGGACCCGCCTGCCCCAAGGCTTCAAAAACTCTCCAACTATCTTTGATGAAGCTTTGCGTGAAGATTTGGTTGAGTTCTGTAAACAACATCCCGGCCTAACCCTCCTCCAATATGTAGATGATATCTTAATAGTGGCTGCCAGTGAGCAGGACTGCCTGCGGGGAACCCAGGACTTGCTCATCACTCTGGGGGACCTAGGATACCGGGCATCGGCGAAAAAAGCCCATATTTGCCAACCAACTGTAAGTTACCTGGGATATGTACTCAAAGATGGCCAGAGGTGGTTCACAGAGGCCAGAAAGCAGACTGTATTAGGGGTCCCGACACCCACCAGTCCCAGGCAAGTATGGGAGTTCCTGGAATCAGCCAGGTTTTGCCGACTATGGATTCCTGGGTTTGCTGAAATTGCTAAGTCTTTATATGAGACCACTAAAGCAGGGCAACCGTTCCAATGGACAGAAAACAAGGGACAGGAGTTCCAGAAATTAAAAGCTGCCCTACTTTCCTCCTCTGTCCTGGGCCTCCCCGACATAACAAAGCCCTTCCACTTGTATGTAGATGAACATAAAGGAGTGGCTAAAGGAGTACTGACTCAGACTTTAGGACCCTGGACTCATCCAGTAGCCTATTTGTCTAAAAGGCTAGACCCAGTGGTGTCACAGTGGCTCCCTTGTTTGCACGTAGTAGCGGCCACCACCCTCCTGGTAAAAGATGAAGATAAAATCACCCTTGGACAAAAACTACTAATAACTACACCCCATGCTAGCGAGGGAGTCTTAAAGCAGCCCCCGGACAAGTGGATGAGTAACGCCTGCTGACTCACTATCAGAGCCTGTTATTGAATCCACCACGGATCCAGTTTCTACCCAGTGTTGCCCTGAACCCCACTACCCTCCTACCCAACCCGGATGCAGAGGCACCACTCCATAACTGCCAGGAAATCCTAGCCCAGGTCCACAGCCTCCACCAGGACCTGACTGACCAGCCATTACCAGACATGGAAGAAACCCGGTTCACTGATGGCAGCAGTTTCATGAAAGATGGACACAGGTATGCGGGGGCAGTGGTAGTCTCCGAAACAGAGACTTTATGGGCCAGGCCACTCCCAGGTGGCACCTCTGCCCAGCGAGCAGAGCTCATCGCCCTCACCAAAGCTCTCGTTCTAGGGAGAGACAAGAAGATCAATATCTACACTGACAGCCAATACGTGTTTGCTATGGCCCGTGTTCATGGAGCCATCTACCAGGAGAGGGGGCTGCTAACAGAAGAAGGAAAAACTGTCAAGAACAAACAAGAAATACTGGATCTCCTAACCGCCATTTGGCTACCAAAAAAATTAGCCATCATTCACTGCCATCAAAAACCAACCACCCCAGTGGCCAGAGGTAACCACTGAGCAGACAAGGCTGCCAGGAGTGAAGCCCAAAAAAATTAGCCATCATTCACTGCCATCAAAAACCAACCACCCCAGTGGCCAGAGGTAACCACTGAGCAGACAGGGCTGCCAGGAGTGAAGCCCTTGGTGTGGCCCAGACCCTGACCATCAGTCTACCTGAGAATGGGCCCCCAGTTCTGCCAAAAAGGCCCGAGTACACCCCAGAAGATCTGGCATGGATCTGCACTATCCCTCAAGCAGGAGAGGGGGCTGCTAACAGAAGAAGGAAAAACTGTCAAGAACAAACAAGAAATACTGGATCTCCTAACCGCCATTTGGCTATCAAAAAAATTAGCTGATCATTCACTGGGCATCAAAAACCAACCACCCCAGTGGCCAGAGGTAACCACTGAGCAGACAAGGCTGCCAGGAGTGAAGCCCTTGGTGTGGCCCAGACCCTGACCATCAGTCTACCTGAGAATGGGCCCCCAGTTCTGCCAAAAAGGCCCGAGTACACCCCAGAAGATCTAGCATGGATCTGCACTATCCCTCAAGCACACAACCCCCTGCAACATGATGGCTGGTGGCATATGGCAGATGGAAAAACTATCCTCCCAGCATGGCTAGGATTGGAGGTACTATAGCACATGCACCAGACAACCCACTTGGGCAATAGAAAACTGAAACATTTAGTCTGCCATGCAAAAATCAAAATTGAGCAACTGGATGCTAAAGTTGGTCAGGTAGTCAGCGCTTGCAAGGCCTGCCAAATCACCAATGCCAGGGCTGGGACCAATGGCTCAAGGAAGCCGTGAACAGGTGACCAAACCTGGTGTGTACTGGGAAGTAGATTTCACAGAGATTAAACTGTGGGAAAATATGGGTATAAATACATCCTAGTCTTTGTAGATACCTTCTCTGGATGGGTTGAAGCCTTCCCTACGCAACGTGAGACCACCCAGACAGTAGCGAAAAAGCTACTAGAAGACATCTTTCCTAGGTATGGACTGCCAGCCATGACAGGCTCAGATAATGACCTGGCCTTTGTGTCATAAGTAACTCAGGGGTAGCTACAGCACTGGGGGCTACCTGGAAATTACATTGTGCATACAGGCCCCAGAGTTCAGGCCATGTAGAACGAATGAATAGAACTTTAAGAGAGACCCTGATTAAATTAACCCTAGAGTCTGGCGGGGACTGGATGACTCTCCTCCCCTTCACCCTATATAGAGTTAGAAACTCCCTCTATACCCTAGGGCTCACTCCATATGAAATCCTCTATGGAAGACCACCTCCCATCATTACCAATACCTGCATAGACATGATAACAGATGCAGATGATGAAAACTTCCTCCTTTCCCTTTGGTGCTATCAGCAGGTGCAAAGGGAAAACTGGGACCTCCTGACAGCCACCTATGCAGGTGGTCCAGTTCCAGAACCTCACAAGTTCCAGCCCGGTGACTAGGTGTACGTGAAGAGGCACCGAAAAGAGATACTTGAGGGGAAGGGACCCTACATTGTAGTCCTGACAACACCCACTGCTCTCAAAGTAGACAGCATCACCTCCTGGGTATACCACACCCACGTCAGACTTGCAGACTCTTTTGCCATCAAAGAAGACTTCATCCCACAATGGAAAATCTGCCAGGACAAGGACAATCCCTTAAAACTCAAACTGAAGTGCTCATAACCTGCCTCCTACTGCTGCTGCCTGTATGTACTGCCTCCACTAGCCCCTATCAGGCAGTTAATATCACTTGGCAAATTTATAGAGAGCATGTAGGAGTGGTACAACTGTTAGTCCTAAAAAAACAGTACAGAACCTCAACCCCATGAGTGGGCCCCAAAAGTAACAAGTCGAGGGGGGAATGAGAGGACAAAAGTGACTCACCTGCCACTGAGTAGCCTGTAGAAAGTCTCCACCTTCAGAAAGCCCCCAGTCCCAGGAAATTCCACAAATTCCGTGAAACCCTTAGAATGACCCTCCTGGAACCCAGACAATCAGACCAGCCCTTGCAACCTCTAGTAGCAATGTTCATCTGCATTTTATTCTATCCCATAATATGCAACCCTTATAAAGAAAACAGACAATAGCAAGGGGGGCCTCTCAACCAAGACCTGCCTGCTGTGTTGGGTCACTGAGAGCCTTGGCTCAAGCTTGAATAAAGACTCTTTGTTTTTGCATCAGACTCGGCTCCCTAGTGGTTTTGGGGGACTTTGTGATCTGGGCATAACATTAGTAACGTAGAAGAAAGCTATAACTAACTAGACATGTTGAAATATATTATTTGCTGCGTTTTTGATTATGTATACAGCTCTGAACCCTTCTCCACAAATAATGACCATATGTAGTATTCTGAAATTTTTCTTTTCCCCTTTATATTCTCATTTCAAGAACTTCCCAACCCCCTCCGTCCACTCTCCCTCCCTCACTCTCCTTGTGACTCCACCTCTACACACACTGCTCTGACCACTGACCCCACCCCTACTTCTTTAACTTCACAGGTGATCATGATCTTCCTTCTATCACTTCAAATTGAATAACGTTGTTCTGAATTTTCATATAAACAGCTGGGTACTGATTTATTTCAGTTGTTGAAATTATTTTGAGGTTCATCTGTTATATTATATGTATCAATAGTTCACTCATATTTGTTGCTTAGCAAAAATTTTACTTGGAAAGTCTTGAAGTGAGGAAGAGAATATTAGGAGTCTGAGGGTAGGGTAAGGATCTACCATCAAAGGCAAAAAGGGATTTTAAAAAAAGAGAGAGAGAAGTGTGGTGGGTGTTCTAGAACTTAAGGTGAATAACATGATTTCCCTCAATGTCTGGCAACTCGGTCAGGAAGGAAAGTTGGAAATAACAATAAAGGACCAAAGCATAAGTTACTAGATAAAAGTGAGCTGGAAAATTATGGAAACTATTAGTCACCAATTGTTCACAGCAAGACATCACTTAGACCAGTGGTTCTCAATCCTCCTAATGCTGTGACCCTTTAATACAGTTCCTCACATTGTGATGACACCAAACCATAAAATTATTTTTGTTGCTACTTTATAAAGTAGAGAACCACTGCTCTAAAGACTGTCAACAAAGTGAAAGGTGAATTTAAGAGAAAATCCCAAGAGTCCTACTTAAATTACAGGTTCATTGCAATGGGTGATTCACATTCACCAAGATCACTTTGTATAATGTGTGCTGACTGTTATCCATTGCAGCCATGAAACCTTCAAAACTGCTTCACCACGTGGAGCCCAAGCACCTTATATTAAAAGACAAGAATTTGGAGTTTTTTTTAAAAGGAGAATATGCAGAACAGAAGCAATTGTTGAGGCTGCCATTTCTTTAAGTGTGTCTGTGCTGAGTGCACATTCTTAGACTAGCTGCATTGCTAAACCTAAGAATCCCTTTACTCTTGGTGAAGAGTCAATCCTGCCTGCTGCTAAGGACATCTGCTGTGAACTTTTAGGAGTGGGTGTCATTCAAAAGATTCCTCTTTTGGCCAGTACCATAACTAGGAGAACTGATGAAATAGCAGATACTGAGGCATGGTGGTTAGAGAGGTTGAATGAGTCACTGTGGTATGCAACCCAGGTGGATAAGTCTACCCATGGTTTTTCAATAAATGCTTGTTTCATCCTTCCGATGATTTTCTTTTTTTCATGACTTTTTTGTTTCCCATTTTCCTTGTCTTTATTATTCCTATTCTCTATTCTATCTTCTAGGCCAGGGGTCTCCAACCTTCTTGGCACCAGAGATGGGTTTCATGGAAGACAATTTTTCCATGTCTACCCAACAATGCTTGTTATTGTTTTGTGTTATATATTTTTCAGAAGAATGTGCATGAGGATATGTTATGAGCAATTTTGTTGCCAACCAACACCACAACTACAGAACTATTCAAGTCTTTGAATGATTTCATATATATATAACACATATATCTATATATGCATATATATGATATATATGCATATATATATATGTCATTTCGTGTTGGTATATGCATGGATGGAGCACCTGCCATAACATGTATTTTGGTTTCACTATTTGGGTCAAGGAGGTCACCCCTGAATGTGAGTCTACACATTGTGTTATCCATAGAGAAATAAGTACTGACTAGCCTAAAAATGTCCCCTAAACTAAACAATGTTTTGTAGGATATGATTCAGGGGCTCATGTCTATTTGCCCAGCTCTACAAGGAGATAGGCACAGCACACACATCTTCTCTTATACACAGAAGTGGGATGGCTTTCTAAATATAAATCTCTGGCTAGAGTTTTTGAGTTATGAGACTTGTTCCAAAGATTTCTTTTAGAGAAAGAAATGGTCACCACTGGCAGCACACAACAGGTTGCAAAACTTGCTTACTTGTATGACCTATTCAGCCTGCAGCCTATTCAGGGAACTTGACCTGTGTCTTCAGGGGAGAATGACAAGTCAACAAATAAAGTGGCTGCCCTCAAAGCCAAACTGTAATTAAGGGGGCAATGAGGAAACATTGGCATTTTTTTATATGCTTCAGACATGAGTAGATATTTTGAAAAAGACTGAGCCAGCTGGTTGGGGCATGCTCATCTATCTCAGCTTTTAAGCGAGTTTGAGGATTATTCCACAGCCATAAAAAAAAAAAACCCGGATTACAATCCATTTATGAATCAACCAGGGGGATTGACTTTGTCTGGGCGAGAAGAGAATCAATTGCTTAATATGATCATAGTCTTAAGTGTTTGAGACAACTTCAAATCTGCATACATCCTGAATTAAAGTCAATATCGGAATATACTGAGATTGTGACAAAAGCACTGAAAATCCTGTTTCCATTTCTAAAATCCTATCTGTGTGAAGTGGGTTCTCTGCAGTGACAGCAACCAAAACAAGATTACAGAGTAGACTGGACCTAAACAACAGCCTTCAGTCATGACATGACATTCTCATCATCCCAGATGCCACCTTCTACATGCAGAACAAGCTCAGGGCTCCCACTGATTTCGCATTAAGGTGAGGTTTAGAGTGATTTCATTATATATTACAATGTAGTAGTAGTAGAAATAAAATGCACAGTAAATGTAATGTGTTTGGATTATACTGAAACACCCCCCCCACCCCGCCACACACACACAGACACCTGGTACATGGAAAATTTGTCTCCCATGAAACCAATCCCTCGGACCACTGGCCTAGAAGACAGAATAGAGTAGGAATGTTAAAGACAAGGAAAATGGGAAACAAAAAAGTCATGAAAAAAAGAAAATGATTAGAAGAATGACAATTTTTTCAGAGAGTAAGAATTTTGGACACAAAAAATGTATCTAGTTAAGCTTTTGTGTATGCAGGTTAGAAATGGGTCAATAAATGTAAATCTGCATCTTCTATCTACCAGACAGACTAGCCAATCCCACTCAAAGGACAAACTGTGGCTGTGGCCGGGACTCAGGGATCATCTGTGTATCTCTGTGGGCAATTTGGTGGGCTGGTAAGTTCAATGTAATAAACCTTAAATCCATGAGCTTTCCACAAAGAATTGATTTGACCTAGAATCAATTATAAGAACCAAAACCCAAATCACAGTTACTGCTTTACAAAAGCCATCTATTTAACCTGCATTTTCTGAACTTAAAACCTGAATGTTTTTCAATGAGTTTATAGCTATTTATTTTTAAAATTTACTAATCAGTATATCCAAATATGAAAATATCAATTGGAAGAAACCAAAAATCTCAGCACTTGCTTAAAATACTTAAGATAGAAGTTGAAATTTATATCATGCTCTAAAAGAAAATTTTGTTGACAAGAAAAAAATTAGAGATATATTAGAATATTTTAATGGTATAGCAGATTTTCAAATTGAGAATAAAAACTTCTAATAAAAGAAAAATACAGCAGTCTATAAAGTTATGGGTTGTTTTTTTTTACTTATTATGCTTTGGAATTTAATTCATATTTAAATTTCAGTGTAATTATTGTTATTGATTATTTCAAATAATATATATACAACATAAATTTATTTTACTTCTTGGAAGTAGGATTTTTTTTTTGGCCAGGGGTGGGTTTGAACCTGCCACCTCTGGCATATGGGGCAGGCTCCCTATTCCTTTGAGCCACAGGTGCCACCCAGAAGTAGGATTTTAAGATAAGCATATTCAAGTTGTGTGTGATCCTTAGGGAAATATCTGGTAAAATTCCTAAAGTACCAAGAATGACTGCTTAAGTTTTACAATGATTCTAGATCTGTCAGTTTACCTTCACGGAGATTTCTTCACTTCAAAAAGCAAACTATTTTCTTTATTAATAATATTAATAATAACTTTTTGTTTACAGACCTTAATTATTATCTTTCTGCAATGCCCTTTCCTGCTGCCCTTGACTCTGGTGTAATGGGGATTTTATCAGACAATGTTGTCCTTCTGCCATTATCCAAAGACAAGATGAATTTTTGTTATAATGTTCTAACTGTCATTCATCCTTTCCAGAAGCAATGAAAATGTGGAATGAATTTTACTAGGTTTTTCTTTAACATTTTAATTAATAATCTTTTAAGGTAACTAGATATTTTTTGAATAATAATTTTATATAGGATTTTTTATGCATCGAACAATATGTTCCTAATAAATAATTCCTAATATGAATTTTTCATTATGGTTTTATCAATATTAATATGAATAGATTACCAGAGAACATTGTATCTCATTAGCACCCTTATTCTCAGTACAGTATTGAGTCAGGCGTGAGTACTCTTCTCACACCAAATAAATTATACACAAACATGTGAGCACAGAGACTGTGTGACTTAATGGTGCATAAAGTGTTCCAGTTAATCATAATTTCAGATCAACTGGTTAATGACCTTTAGAGAAATGCAATTATAGAATAGATTATAATAATTTTGATCAGCTTATTTCTACTCTCTTGATAGATGCATATGAGTTGACTAAAATGATCATTTGACAAGTGGAATTGAATATTAATGTTCAAACTAAGTGTCACGGGTGAAGGACTAAGTGACCACAGATAAAGTTTTCCTTTAGAAAACTTGCTCATCTTATTGTGTATATTAGATCAAATCCTATTACTTTCCCCACTACTTCCCCAGCCCTATTTTTGATTCTTAAGGCTTTATGGAAAGTTCACTGCACAGCAGGAAACAAAGGAAATATTAAATGTAGTTTTTGAACAAAATAAAAAACATTTTTTTTGAGACAGAATTTCATCTCTGTTCCCCTTGGTAAAGTACCACAGCATCATAGCTCACAGCAACCTCAAACCCTGGGCTCTAGCAATCCTTTGCCTCAGCCTCCCAAATAACTGGGACTACAGGCACCTACCACAATGCCTGGATAGTTTTTTCTATTTTTTTTAGTAGAGACAGGGTCTTGCTTTTACTCAGCCTGGTCTTGAATGTCTGACCTCAGGCAATCCAGAGGGCTAGTATTATAGGCATGGGCCACCATGCCCGGCCAGCAATATAAAATTTTGAATATTTGAAGAAACAACAAAAAAACTTCATTTATTGTTTTTAATGCATCCAGTATTACTAGAAATGAATACAGTTAATATTAAGCTCTTCAGGAGTATTAAGCATTAAATCTTTCATGTTCTAACTTAGAAATAATGTTCTCTGATTTAGAAGGCTGAAAAATGATATTTATAAATACAAGTGATTTTCAGGAGGAGTGATTATAATAATGGTATAAACATTAATAGCATTTTTCTTCTTGGATAGCATGTATAGTCACCTTCTAGTAGTTTTGATGACTTGTTGAAGTACTTATGGGCTACCCATGTCTCATCCCTGGAAGTTGCTTGCAAAAATTTTCACAGTAGGTAAGAACAAATCCAAAGTTATTTTGTTTTAATAGATAACAGTCTAATAAAACAAAAAGATGTAACACTCTTTCCATGTTATGATAGCACTTTCATTGAAGTCTTTTTCAATGTATCTATTTACAAGTGTGTCAACCATCATTTCTTAGTATCATAAGAAAACTAAGAATAAAGTTTAAAAAATATTTTATAAGAAAAATATGATGAAAAATAAACTTGTACCACCTAGCAGAGTAAGATAAAAGAAAATAAAACAAAATTTAATAAAAGTACAAGGAGAAGTTTTTTTAAGGGCTCTTTCAACACAAACTGGTATCTATACACCAAAAGGGTAAAATGACAAGTAATATAGGATTTCTGCATTATTTTGATCAGAGAAAATAGCTTGGTTAATACATATTTGGAAAGAAATATCTAAGAACCCATCTCTTTTATTATGCCAGATAGCTAAAATAACGTCAAAATATTCCACATTTCTAGTAAATGAGATTAAATGAGGCAGTGGTGTGACTCAGTATGGAAGCGAACAATGCTATAGCAGGGGTGGTACCTGCCACCCTAGGTGACATGGGATTGGGGTGGGGGAGAGAAGGAAATGAAAGGAAAGGAAAGAAGGAAGGAAGGAAGGAGGAGGGGAGTGGAGGGGAGAGGAAGGGAAGGGAAGGGAAGGAAGGGAAGAGAAGGGAAGGGAAGAAGGCAGGCAGGAAGGAAGACAGGCTAGTTTTTATAACATGTATAAACACAGGCACACATATTTTAAGATTTCTTGTTAATCATGTGCTATTTTCTTTCTCAGGAACCTCATATCCAATTTACATAAACAAATCAAGTCAGGAGAGTTATACTGCTTTGCATATTTTATCTATGGGTATTGCTTCAAGGCCTGATGTTCATATTGGATGATAAAAGT
>CAUYQV010019777.1:0-23051 GCA_963574575.1 Galagoides demidoff | reverse complement strand
AACTCAAATGTATTAGCAAGAAAAGAACAAGTGATCCCATCTCAGTGTGGGCAAGGGACTTGAAGAGAAACTTCTCTGAAAAAGATAGGTGCACAACTTATAGACACCTGAAAAAATGCTCATCATTTTTATTGATTAGTGAAGATTCAGGATTATACTATAATGTTAAGGATTCATCATGGGAGTCATAGCAAATGCATCCCACAGCCAGAATCTGTCTAATGCTCAAATTCTCACCGCTCTGGCTTAAGTGTTAGCAGCCACTGTTAACCTGAATGGCTTTTTTATGCTGGGCACTGCTGGTCAGGGCCTGGCAAGGTGGGAGGAGCCTATATACTGACACTAGAGATTGTTAATTCACTTCTAAGGCCCACTGTCATGGATAAGCTGGAGAAGTGGACTCCATGGTACCTACCCATCAAGGACCCAGCGCACTCTGTGCACCCAGCAAAGTGTTGACTAACTATAAATTTAGTGTAGAGTAAAAGAGCTTTGAAGATAGAACCACTTTAAGATTGGAAGATACTGTGTAACTTTGCAACCTATGAAGGGGGATTTGTTTGAGGTTTACTATGATGATTAGTAACATTGCTGCTGTTTACTTTTACTGTGAGAATAAAAAGGAACAAAGGGAAAGAGGAGGGCAGAACAGTACTTTAGGGAGATATCCTGGCTGCTCTCTGGAATTGCTAGCTTTTCTGAAAATGAAAGTGAAACTGTTGATCTGTCATCAGCTTCTCCATTGATTGGCTTGGGTGACAGGTGGGTGGACTCCTTGGTCCAGCAGCATAAGCACCACATGCACCAAGCTTCCTTTCACCACTGACAGCGCCATTTGGTTGGTTGCCCTCTGGCAACCATAACTCCTGGGGAATTATATTTATTTTCCTAATAGCCCCTCCAATTCCAGAAAATTAGCTAGAGCAGGGTTTTTTGTAATCTTAAAGCCAGAATAAAGTCTTTGGTCTGAACAAACAGAGTGTTAGCCTGAGAGTCCTTCAGTGCCTCACATCACTATCCTGTGTCTCTGAGACACTTTTGCTCTTCTGTCCTCTTCATGTGGCTACTACTCTCCCCCTAGAAACGTGAACCCATGAATCCTCAAGCAGAGGAAAATGCCTTCCTTTGCTGTGGGGGCACTGAAACAGTGACACCACTTCTCTAAATTTTCACCACTCCTCACATTGTGTTCGTGCCCCGCAAGCTTAAAGTTTAGAATCTACTGAAAATGTCAATTTCACTGAAAACAAAAACACTTTTGTAAAAGTGTTTTTGCTAAAGCACTTGAATGCTGAAGGCATTCAAGAATTGAGGAAGAAATTATGAGTTCTGTAGAAATGGTTCTTTATTCACATCTGGAAACCATTTGGTAGGGCCATGAGCAGAGACGGATGAACCACAGGTATACAACAGAAGAATCCAAGGTTTTTCCTCCTGCTTTTCTTAAATACCCTTCTCTCTGAAACTTCTTTGGCTCCTCCTTAGTCTTCCTAGGAAAGCTACCTTACAAACCTGCCCTTGCAAAGTTCTCCTGACCCAATTTAATTCTCTTTCCTCTTTTGTAGCTGATTTTGAGCCATGCAGCCCCAGATGGTCACTCTGGGAACAGACACAGTCTTTTTCAAAGAGACAATATTGATTCCCTGTAGACCCACAATGACCTCTTTCTTCTACCTCTTCTTACTCCGGTTCACAAGTCTTTTAATCCCCACTGAACACAGCCCTTCAATATGGGTCAGAGGATGGGCCACAACTCAAAATCAACTGTTCCGATCCAGGAAGCTTCAACTGGCACAAGCAGCGTTCCATTAAGCAGGGTCTGGTGCCATTGTTTTTCACAAGGCTTTCACCAGCTGGCCTTGCTATGCTTGGCTAAGAATTAGACAAGGGAGGGAGGATCTGGCTTGAATAGAGAGAGAGACAAGAGCTGGCTTTAAAAGGTGACACCCTAAGGACAAGCTTAAGGGAAAGGCAGAGGCAATGTCCCCCACCGAGGTGATTCTGCTTTTACGGAAGAACCTAGATGGGCAGGGGAGAAACAAGTCGACACACACTGATCTGGCTCCCAAACAAAACCAAGATCAGAAGAACACGAATCCACTCATTTCAAATCAAACACGCCTTTTGACCCCAGATCTAAGGAAAATCTCCTATGCGGACATAAAATGTAATATTTTGGTTAAAATGTTAATTTTCCCAACAGGCTTGTGCAGCACAGTGGTGTTCACAGCCATTTGATTTCCCTCGGAGGAGCTAATTTTCCTAAAGTCATCTGCCTGAAGAGTCATTTGTCCAGCAGCAGAGAAATATTGGAGGTCCTCCTTCAATGAATTCTGAAGTTCGCTGACACGGCAACATTTTAAAAATGTAAACAGTGCCATATAAGACATTTTAGCAGAATATATTTTAATTATACATATTAATCATTATAAATATTCTGTGCCAATATTCCTCATACCTGTTTAAGTAGAATTTATCAACCACAGTAACTTTATAAAAAGACAATTAATATAAATAGTTGAGACCCCGAGCTCTAGAATTAACAGAACTCTGCCATTCTCTAACTGATTACCTAAAAAGAGTCTCTTAATATCTCTAAACCTCATTTTTCTCATTTGTAAAATGGGAGGGGGTGATAATACTACTTACAATGCCAGTAAGTCAAAAACTCTTAACATAAAAAACGCTTAGCTTAATGTTGGCATATCATAAGCACTTTATAAACATATGGATGTGTGATTGTTGCTATTAATAAATTTTGATGATTTTGGAGTCATCACAAAGAATGGCAATTTTTGCACCTAGTCCAGTCCATCCTTGTATGTAAGTGGTTAAAGGGATTTTTTTTTTATTATTAAATCATAGTTGTGTACATTAATGCAGTCATGGGGTACAGTGTGCTGGTTCTATATACAATCTGAAATATTTTCGTCATAAAGGGATGTTAAGTCTCCACCGTCCTTACGGGCTATGTTTGCAGGTTCTGCCACTGTCCTGGTCCTCCCTGTTCCTTAGCTTTTGCTTCTTAGCATGTTGTCTTTTATAGTTCTTTCCTTTGCTGCTTTTTATTTCATTGTTTGATTTTTTGAGACAGAGTCTCACTCTCATCCTGGGTAGAGTGCCATGGTGTCACATCTCACAGCAAACTTAAACTCTTGGGCTCAAGTGATCCTCTTGTTTCAGCTTCCCAAGTAGCTGGGACTATAGGTGCCTGCCACAATGCCTAGCTAATTTTAGAGATGGGGTCTCACTCTTGCTCAGGCTGGCCTCAAAACCTGAGCTCAGGCAATCTACCTGCCTCAGCCTCCCAAAATTAGGATTATAGGCATGAGCCACTGTGCTCAGCACCTCCCCCCTTTGCTGCTTTTAATATTTGATGTCCCTGTTGACCAAGAAGAATCTCCCTCTCCTGCTCATAAAAGAACCTAGACAATCACACATGTTAAGTCACTAGGCTTACATATCCACTTACTTCTAAATAGGCAATCCTTCTAATCCTTCAAGACTTTCCTACACAAAAAAGTAGGTGGGTTTTATGACAGTTATTTCTTTTGTCCTGCATAGGGGGCTCTTGAAGTGAGGGTATTTCCACTGCAGGAGAGGAGACTAGTACTGTGCACACAGGGGACAGACATAGAGACCAGGCTTGTCAAAAAAGGTTAAAGTTTGCTGTGGCTGAAACACAGGTGGCTGGGGAAAGGCTGAGCAATGAAAAGACTAAAGTTCTAGGGCTCAGTTCTTCAGAGTAGTGGATAAGACAAAAAAAAATGGCTGAAATTATAAACATTTTCAATATTTTATGTGTTTTGTCATACATGTATTCTCTCATGCATCCTTATCACAAGCCTGTAAAATCTGTCATATAATTAAGTGCACTTTATAGATAAGGAAACTAAGCCTTAAGAAGATTAAATAAATGTCTAAGGCCTTTCCAAGACAGTAATAGCACCCTCTTCTCCATAGTTTTGCTTTCTATGGTTTCACTTATTTATGGACAATTGAGTCTAAAACTATTAACTATTCCAGAAATAAACAATTCACCAGTTATGAATTACATGCCATTCTGAGCAGCATGACAAAATCTTGGGCTGGCCAACTCTATCCCACCCAGGACATGAATCATTCCTCTGTCCTGCAAATCCATGAAATATATCCTACCTGCCTGTTAGTCACTTAGTAGCCACTAGCTTATCAGATTAAAAAACATAGACTGTATAGGGTTCAGTATTTTCCATGATTTCAGGCACCCAGTAGGGGTCTTGGGACATATCCCTTATAGATAGGAAGGGACTGCTGTATTTAATTCCAAATGTGATCCTTGTAACTACCACCCTATTCTCTGCCTGAGAATTAGTGCCTATGATAATAATTTTGGCTTTGTTGTGTGGGCAATGGGGATCCAGGGGGAGGTTTTACATGACAAAGTAATATGATGAGATTTATTTATTTTTATTTTTATCTTTTCGAGATAGAGTCTTATTCTGTCACCCTGGATAGAGTACTATGGTGTCATAGCTCACAGCAACCTCAAATTCTTGAGGTCAAGCAATACTCTTGCTTCAGCCTCTGAAGTAGTTGGGACTACAAGCACCCACTATGAGGCCTGGCTAGTTTTTTTTTCCCCTGTTTTTAGTAGAAACAGGGTCTTTTCTTCCTCAGGCTGGTCTTGAACTCCTGAGCTCACGCAATCTACCCTCCTTGGCCCCCTAGAGTGCCAGGATTACATGTGTGAGCCACCACACACTCTGAATGATGAATTATGAAGGAGAGAGGTTGAGAGAAGGGAAAATAGTTTAGATATTAAAAATAAACATGAACAGGACTTGAAGACTTTGGCAGAAAGGCTGGAGATGAGGAGAGGGACCCTAGAGACATTTGCAAGGTAGGAGCAACAGCCCTTGGGGACTGGCTGCCAAGGAAAAAGTGAAGCAGAGTAAGTCACCCACGTTTTCAGACTGATGAATGACTGGATGGTGTTGGCAGCCACCAAAGCTGGGATAGCACGTTTTAGTCTGTTTTCTAGGAATCAGAAATATTAATGTCAGCACTTTAAAGAGAGACCGCCATTATACATGACTGGGTTAAACTGAATTGTTTGGTCCAGGACTTCTCAACATTTTTAAAAGCTATTGTGTTTTGAGACTGTCTAAGAGAACAACTCCATGTACACTGGTAATAATGGGGTCTGGGCCTCAAGAGGGACAGTCTGGAGGGAGAGGGAATTATTTTCTCTAAAACATCTTTGATCAGGTTTTCCACAGTGTTTGCTCACGTGATATGTGTGGTTGAATAAACATCTTTCCAAAAATTCTGAAACTGATGGCTTGGAAGTGCAAAGTAGGTGAGAATTAAAATATATCTACTTCTGGGCGGAACCGAGAGGTTATATAAACTGAATCATTCAATTCAAATTGGCTAGCCTTTGAAACCATCGGAATAAAATGTTCATTAACCTAATAAAAGACCGGAGACAAGAACTGGTTAATTGTTTCATATGCCCCGAAAGAATCAGGAAGCATCTAGGACTTCGCTGGAGGAGAGATTCAAAAGTTCCGAGTAAATTCATCTCAGCTGATCGAGTTCTTCCATGGGCCACGGGAAAAAACACCCCCGCTGTTGTTTCCTCGCAACACATCAGCTCTTTGTACATTGTTAGGAAGATGCTCCCAGCTGCCCAAGTGTGTGGTTTATCTGGTCATACTATAAATGTACTCGTGACCTTAAATAACCCACAAGAGTTTGAATGTCACAGCTGGGAATCCCATCCCGGGAACCACAGGGCCATCTGTTGACCTATCATTTTTCATCAGTGTGGGGCAGGTTAACTCTGCTATCATTGACCTACCAGAACATCTAGTGCACTGACGTCCACCTCATTTTTTAAAATTCTTATTCTAATTGAACCTTAACACACACCAAGCAGTGTTCTAAATGCCATATAGACATTAAACCTTCAACGCCAAAGGTAGCGTCATAATTAACCATGCCTACTAAATGAGGGAAGTGAGGCATAGACAGACGAAAGCAGTGCCCAAGATGGTACAGCTGCACACAGCAGAGTGATTCCTTTCATCACAAGATCCAGAAATGAATCGTATCACTTCCAGAAAAATTTCCCAGACTTCATTCACATGGCCCATATCCACGTTCCCCTTTTCATAGTATTTATTTAATGTATTTTAAAAATCAATACACTTTTAAAACTTTAGCTTTTCCTTTAAAGAATAAAATATATAAACTCATAGAATTGACAACTAGTTAAATTTCTTTTCAAAACTGCATGAAAATAAATTCAGAACTATTTAAAAATTTTGTTTTTTTCCTTCCTGAAATTTATTTGATAAGAATTTATGGACAAGTGCTTTTCCCCTGAACAGCTTTTATCAGTGTTTTTTTAACCTGTTGTTAATCTCATGTTTCACTTGAACCTATATGTAGTTAAACTTCTGTGGCACACTTATATTATTTTGATCAAAAAAGTAAAAAAAAAATACTTACTGTGCTTTGAACTTCTTTTGGAAAAATTCAATTAATGATCTTCAATTTTTATTTTACAGGATACCCAAGATCCTCTCATGGCGCACCAGTTGAAAATCACTGGCTTATATCCTAAACTAAAAAGTTATTCATCCCACACATTAAATATGTGCAATCTCCAATACAGCCTACATTTCTAGAGTACCTGCTTCTATGTCAGGGCAGTGTACACACTCACTTTTCAGTCCACATCACCCACTCTGTGAAGCTGAGCCTGACGAGCAGAGCCCACGCAGATTTCTCCCCACCCTGGGCCGAGGGTGTGCAGGAGGTAATTGAGTATTTTGCAGGACTGTCCTATTCTCTGTGTCTTCTCTCCCAGAAAGTTGTCAGCCCCTCCAGAATATTACCTTAATATCCCCTATTCCCACTAGTAACAGAGCCTTGAATTTAGTGCTTAGGGATTGATAAAAGCACAGTCGTTAATGCCATGGTGAAAGCAATCAGTTCTAAACTCAAGAAGTGAAAAAAAAGAAAAACACAGTTACTGAGCTCTCACTGTTGCTGGGCATCCTTCCATCATTATTTCATTCATTAGTAATTAATCTCCACAGCCTGCGTAGGAAACTGAGGTGAAGAGAGGCCAAGTAGATTGCAAAAGTTCACAAGCTGGCAGGTGGCAGAGCTGGGAGAAGAACCGAGATCTGCCAGGCTCCAGGTGAGCTTCTTTTCCCACTGTAGCAGCCGACTCCACCTGCTACTCATGGGAAAGAACACAGGAGGACGAGTGAAGGCAATCTCCTCCGCAGGGAAAGACACTGTGATTTCTCGTTATTTTAAAACATGAGTCTTCTGCTGCCAACCGCTATGTTAAAAGGCAGTAACAAACTGTGACCACTGGCAAAAGACTATGCAAAGACAGCCTAGGCATGAATAACCAGGATAATAACCCATCCACCCAATAAATTTTGTGGGTTAGAGTCCTGACTAAGCTCTCACCCTCCACTCTGAGTCATACAAATTCCTGGCTAGTACATGGCCAACTGGGTTGTGCCCCAATGGTCTGGATACCTGTGGGTCCAGCAGCTGCTAAGTTTTTTCATCTTGGCTTATTCATAGTAGATTAACAAATAATGCCCAGGAGGAATTGATGACCAGACCCTTAGCCTGTTTAAGCTTTGCTTCACACCGTCAGATTGAGAGGTGGGACTTGGCGTGCTGTAATGGAATTCCCAAGGGGAGAGTGGAGTGGCTTTTCAGGAACCTCTGAGGGCCTCTGCCTGTGTGAGGATGGGACACTGGCTGCCATCTGCTCCCTGCAGATGCTGTGGCTTCACACATGGAGCCTCAGGAGCTCTCCACACCCTGAACACTTTCTTTAGTTTGTACGTGCACTAGCTGTGAGTTGTGAAGTCTGAGCACACTGGGCACAGATAGACATGCTTGAATTAGGAGTCCCTACCAGTTTGCAGAGAACGGAGGAATCTGAGGAGTCATTTTCCAGAAAAATGTATATTTCATTAAATTAAAAGTAACTAAAATAATATCTTTTGCCTTAAAATGCCACAGATATTGAATTTCAGCAGAAGGAAATGCCACGAGGATTTAAGTTGGGGGAGGGGACTTAACCCCTGTGTGATCTAACATCTCAGGCCTCTGGGGTTTTGCTTTTCTCCATAGAAGGATAATGGTTTCCTTTATATAGGACTACTATGGGGATTGAAGATTGAAAACTGGCATGGAAACTTGCAAAAAATATTAGCTCCATTTTTCCTCTTTCTTCCATGCATGCCTCTTAGACTTAAAACCATAATTTGTATGTGAATTATATCTCAATGAAAACATCATAATCTTATTCAATTTAACATTAAACTTTCTTCTTGACCTGTATTTCAGGAATATGGTCCTTGTTCAGTCTCATGTATGCTATAGAGGTAAAGGGAGGATGGGGATTTGAGTGGGTGCCATAGAATGCCCTGACCCCGGCTTTCTTTCCAAAGTACTCTTATCTTTTGAACCACAAAACCAAGGCTTTGAGGACGCCATGTGAAAATGCCTGGGGACCAGGGTCTTTTCCTCAGGACACTAGATATTTTGAGCAAATTCCTTCCCAGTGGCCAGGAGTAGATAAGAATGGTAACAGCTAATAATGTTCATTCAGGTGCCAGTTACTCTTTGAAGCACTTGAACTCTTTGATCTTCTTTACAAAATTATTATCCTGCTATAATCTCCATTAAATACAAGAGGAATTTGAGGCACAGAACAGTTAACCAGTTAGTCCAAGATCACCCAGTTGATAAGCTGGGGAGCCCATATGTAAACCTAGGCAGTGCAGCCCTAGCACCCAGTATTCAATCACTCAGCATTTCCTGATGCTCAGGACTTGAGGGACTAAGTGCTTAGTCAAGGCAGCCTGGCATAGGTCTCTCTCCATTTTGGAGAAGGCACATGTGTACTCCTGAACTAATCTTTAGAGCCATCTGAGGAGAAAGTTGGATGGACTTCTTTGGGCAAAGAAAAAGTTGAAAGAGAACCACCACCGTCCAAATTTAAGATGACATATGCCAGAGCTGAAAGAGGAGAATTAGCATAGGTGCTTGTAACTGACATTGTCTACGAAATGCAAGTTGCATGGAGTGTTGGACAGGGTGGAGTTGGGGAAGAAATATGAGGCTGGAAGAAAAGTCTGGCTCTAGATTTCAGAGTGTTTTGTTTACATCAAAGAGTTTGATTTTACCCTTCAGGGCAGCGTTCCACTAACTTTTCCATTCTTAAGTCTTAGGAGAGTGATTGCACATCTCCATAAGCTCTGGGGCATGGTCAGGAGCCAGTGACTGTAAGTGTGAAATTCCTTTGGGATCTCATGTTTAGTCTTTAACATCCAAGCAAATAATGTGTTCCACTCCTTAGAATATACATGTTTATTAACATAAAACTCTTTTACATTTATCATCCTTTCCCTTACAGAAGATCCATCATGATTATTCTATGCCTTCACACACTCTGTGATGAGAAACTACTTACCCCAAGAGGTACCCTTCCATGCTTTGAGAATACAGTCCTAGGCATGAGAAAGTATTGAACTAAACAATGCAACCATTTGATTTGAATTTTAGAAAGTCCTCTATGGTACCAGGATGGGGAATGAGGAAAAAGAGAACAAAGCAAGAGAGAGAGGGAGACAACCAGTTAGTAGACTATCTATTGGTACGGGCAGAAGATGGTGTCAGATGCCGAAAAGCAAACAACATGCTGAGCTGGGTGTGATCTTTGAAAATAATTACCAGAGGGAGAATAAGACGTTTTCCTTAAGACTGGAAGAAATATCTAGATTTTAGTCTTCTAAATTTTACTTTTTCTTTTTAATAATTTTTGTAATCTGATCTTGGTATTAGATTCTCAATAGCCAGACGAGGCATGACAAAGGGGGGCACCCAGGGAAAGGGAGAGAAATAAATTAAAGAAGATACAGTAACTCCAGAATACATTTAATCTTCATGTCCCTTTAAGTTTATTTGATAATTTGATACTGTTTTCATTTTGACTTTCAAATGAGAGTGCAGGTACTGTCCTAGCTCAGGTTGTGATTCCTTTTATACTCCTCAGATATTCTTATTGAGGAATCTGAGTTTCCCCATCTGTGAGCCTGAGAGGACCAGAGAAAGGGGTCAGGATCATTCTGCACTTGCCCAGGTTAAAACTCACCTAATGAGAAGAAAGAAAATCCCACTCACTATTGCCAGGAGAGGCACCAAAAGAGAATGTACTGAGTGGTTAGAAATTATTCCATTGATGAAAATGAACAGACATACACCAGCAGCTGGGGGCCTGGCAGACAAACTTCCAGTCTTCACAATTCCACACAAGGTCAGGTCTGTTTAGATCCTACATGATGACATGGATGGAATCAAGCAACACATTTGTTTTGCCAATGGAAACACTATTTGGATAAATAGTTATAAATAATTTGTCTCTGTCCCTCACCGCAAGGGAGAAGCTCTCATTTTTCCTTCCCAACTTGAGCCAGATTTGAATCACAATTTTATCAATAGAAGAGTCAGTATTAATTTTCTCTGACTCCTTCCAACAGGCACTCCTAGTTACTATCCCTTCGTTTATATCTGGCATCCTCATTATTTGGCAAAAAAGCTAGTAACATTGGGGATAAGCCATACCATAATAAAAATTATAGTAATAATAATGTATCTCTCACTATTTAGCACTTACTCTTTGCCAGAGTCTATGCTAAGTGATTTACATTCATTGCCTCAACTGATCTCCACAATGACACAACAAAATATGTAATTATCTTTATCTCCATTTCTGAGATGAGGAGATAGAGACTTAGTGATGGCAGAGCTGGGATAAACCCTGGCAGATGAATTCCGAGTCTGTCCCTCTTCACCTGTGAGCTTTACTGACTGCTTTTCTGCCAAAAGCCTTGGTTCTTCTATTAGAGAGTAACTCCCAAATTAGGTATTAGCCCACAAATACTTCTTTTTGAGCTTAACTTCTTCCTGGTGGTAGTGCTTCCTGCCATTCTGTGATTCACTTCCAGGTCACCTCTACCTTCTAGGAGCCTTGGGAGACATTTTAAATACTGGGCCACATTTGTTCATGCTAGCTACAGCATATTTTTTCTTGTGGACATGCCATTTTCATTAGGATTAAAACAGCCCTCGGCAATAAATATTAAAAACCTACCAAGTGAAAAGAGCAGCTTCCTCAGAAGCTTATGAGGATTAGAATTTTTAAGTAGGCCCCGCTTCATATGACCACCCCTCTTCTCCATCCCTTTGTGTGCTCCCACATGGGTGTGCTTTCAGCATCAATCAGATTTGGTATTTTGCTCAAATCCCTTCATACTAATTGTCTGTCCATATTGCTGTGTACTCTGGACAGAATGGTCAGGGGAAATGGAACCTCACTCCTTCTCCCACCCCTGGAGGGAATTCAGATTTTATATGCTTGATCTTTGTAGGTGGCGAGATAAAAACACTTGCTATACATAGCAGCTTTCCTCCTTCATGTTCAACGGCAGCCCTGGTGATTGGGACCTCAGCCATCCTATTTGTTATAAAGCCACCCACAGAAGAATCAGACCATCAGAAGCCAGAAATAAGCTAGCCAAGGCTGTGAGTCTCTTTATGTGTAGTGATCTAACAGAGAGACTTTGGAAAGTCAATTATTTTCTATATGGATTGTGGTTCCACTGCTTCATGGTGTGAGGTGCCAAGCCCCAGTTTATCCACCCATTGGGGTTGTTGGGAGAATTAAAGGAGTTTATATAAAGTGTTTAGTGAAAGGCTTGGAGTAGGGAGATGCTCTGTGCCTTGCCCGTTCTCTCCCTCCCCTCTCTGGCTACAAGCCTGAATAGTAGGTGAGGCATTTATTATCCATGTTCACAAACATCCCCAAAGACTTGTGGTTTCTGCATTAAAAACCACATTGACTGTTACCAGCTAATTGGGTGTCCTTGAGCCTGAGTTTCTCCATGCAAATATATGAGCTTGGGGTTTTTAAAAGGTATACAGTAATTATGTTCTTGGACAAATGGTATATTTTATAGAAGAGCATAGAGAATTCTTTCAGCACCCAGAGCTGGATAGGAATTGCTTGATATATGGGTAGCAGCCCATAGTAACTGGTGATTTATAATAAATACTTCAACAAAGAAAAGTCTGAGTAAACCTTATATTTCATTTTTCTGGCAATGAGCTACAAAAGGTTTGCATCTTAAATCAACTGGTGGTTGTACCCCCAGAAGGATGTGGTCTAAATAGATTTGTGTGACAGGGCAATTACTCATCATGGAAAGGATCCCAGCTGTCATCGTGGCTTCTCTGTAAACACTGAGTGAGTGAGCAGTCACAGAATTACAAGGCTGACCTCCGGTCCACTGCCCTAAAATCTTCCGAAGCGAGAGTCACAGAGTGTTCAACAGGGAGACACAGGAGGTACAAACAGCAGTCAATACCCATGGCTGGGAATATGACATCTAGAAGGGGACTTTTTTCTACCTCTTCATTCAGGTCACTGGTGGAAAATTTGACAGCCCCAGTTTCCAGTTTGGGATCCTGACAGCCTGAATGCAATGGAGAGGTGCAGAGACTTCAGTCTTTGGGGCTAGGCAGACCTAGGCTGGAATCCCATCCTGCTGCTCACTGTGTGATTGATCTGGGACTAAAAAGCTACATTCTTCTGATTTGCTATTTTCCCAGCTGTAAAATGGGGGTGATGATTTCTATTTGAAAATATTTTGAACCAGTGTGCATGAAATTGGCTGGCATTTAGTGAATGTTATTATTTAACCTTACATTAATGATAGTTAATATTTATGAAGTGCTTCTAGATGCTAGAATTGTACTAAGCATATTACATGGACTTTGTTCACAATTCCCCAATGTATAGATTAGGAAACTGAGAAATAAAGAGTGTAATTGAGTTTCTTCCACATGGCTGATATAAAGCTAGTAAGTAGCCCAGACAGGATTTGACCTAAGTGGGTTGCATACAGACTGCCCTATAATTGCTACAGGGAAGAATCAGAGACCTAACTGGTGCTTATGGAGTGTTTCTGTGTTGGGTCCCAATATGCAACGTACAGTTCTCTGTCCTTCAAATGTTTACCCAGTTTCACTGGACAGCAAGGTAGAAATGGCAGAGACAAATAGCACTGAGTCTAGACCATAGGGAAAACTACAATAACTGCTGTGGGTGCTCAGCAAAGATCATGAACCGGCTCCAAGAGACATAATCCCTTCTCCCACAGCCTCCAAATAAGTCACATGCTTGCATTTGAGTTTCTTAAATGTCAGCATCTTATAATTTTTAAGCTCTAATTTTGAACTAGGGAATAAAACTTGGCTTTGGCTTAATCAAAAAGATAGGAGATATACCTGCTAGAGAGACTAGGTTAATAGTAAAATGTGAGACTCTTCCTCCTCCATACACAGAGAAATCTTTCATGGGAAAAGAAAAATAACTATTGAGATAGGAAAGGTATGTGTGAGAGGGTGAGGGAAGGGGGGAGGGAGAGAGCAGAAGTTGGAATTATTATTTTTGAGGTTCAAAGGGTCACCTGACCACAATAGATAGTAAGATGAATATTATCTGAGTATCCAAGAGCAGAAACCACATTTTAAGGCCCTCTTATTGCCACACCCATTGCTCTAATGGCCTCACCCTCTATTTTAAAATAAATAACCAAATATTTGCATAGTGATATCTGCATCTCATAGGTCACAAAGGAGCAAGTCATCAGCTGTTTGTGTCTAATGGCAGACATTGCCTTGTCCCTGACGTATAAGACATCCTGTCCTCTTAGATCCCAGCATGTGTGGGGTGAGGGTAGGCAGGGTACATGCACCCCCCTTACTTGGAGGTTGCATATTTATGCATGTGGAGAGCATGCAGCATACATTACAGTGCACTCATGACCAACCCTGTGTTCTGTGTCAGCTCAGGCCCATGTGGGGAGAGAGGGAACTGCCCTGCAGAAGGAGCCTGGATGGAGGGTAGGCCTAGGGAGGGAAGGAGCCACTGCAGCCAGTTGATTTTCCTGTGCTGACTAAATCATTCTGCCCTGATCTGCTGTGCTGAGAATGAGCATTGCTTTTTCTGGGATGTCAAGGCTCTGCCTTGTTTTCGCGTAATCACTTGAGAATCAAAAACACATCTACCTGTGCCACTCTGATAAAGGAAAACTCAGCCCACCCCGAAATGGCAATAGTTGCATTTGGTGGATATTCACGTCTTCTTCATGTCATCTGGCCACATCACTAAAGGCATTGCCAAACACCTGCCTACTGAGACTTTAAGACTGTTTTTCCATTAGACACACAGACACGCCCCTTATTCATGAACTCTTTAGCTAAAAGTTGCTTCTCCCAAAGAAATAAAGTTTTAAAAAAGCAACATCTACTTTGATGCATATTAAAATATTTAGTAGAGGAATGTCTCCCAAAATGTGCTTCTTGAAACATTCGTCCTATATATGATACATTCCCAGAACAATGCACTTTGTGGAAAATATATAACATAGCTCCTTCTTAGATACTTAAATACTTATAAAACACACCATATTATATAAGAATTAAAGATAAGCATACTATTTATATGAGTTTAGTCCCAAATTTCCAAAATTTATTTGTTTTTAGAATTCTTTCATTTTTCATCATCTAGGCAGCCCTCAGCCCATGTTCGTTCCCTGCTGGATCTGCTTAGGTAAATGCAGATCCACAAAAATTGATTTAGTACCATCATCTCTAGTACAGAGGCAGGTATTCTGCTTTTCACAAGATTTTGACACCAGAAGAGTGACTGTAACTCCAATCACACTGCTGTTCTGTGCCTCACTGTGTCTGCAGAGGCTGGAGAGCAAGTACTGTTTCACCAAGAGTTGAAAGGTGTCTCTGAACAACGCATATGGCTTCCAGGTTAGAAAAACAATAATCATTTTCTTCTACAAAAAGGCTTACTGCAAGCTATCAACTGTTTTTTCCCCAGTAAAAATTATCACTTTGGTACCCCTTTTAAAAAGATGATAGTATAACACAAGGAAATTCACATATGACTCAAGGATAGTCAGGAATGAAAACAGAAGGGCCTTCACTGCACTTACCATTAAAAGAAACCCTATGAGGCAGGTGTTCTTAATAAACCCATTTTATATGTAAGGAAACTGAAAGTAATGTCCTCAAGGTCCCAGTGCTGCTATATCACAGAAGGGCAAGGAAGTGATGGAAATTCCAGATGGGTGGTCTCAGAGTGACTGCCACCAAGTAGCCCACAGAAGTACCTGGCTCTCCCTCTTCTAGATACAAAGAAGCAAAACACTTCTAGATCTTCTCTCCTCCCTGATCACTGCCCATGTTTGGTGGTGTGAGGAGGGATTAACAGCAGGGACCAGCTTTCACTTAACAGGGTCCTTTTTAGCTGTGGCCTTCACATACATCCTCTACCCACCTGTAGCACAACTTCATGTATGTGGCTACCCGTTCTTAAAGGACCTCATGCTTAGAAAGGCCCTATGGTTAGTTTAATGCTTTTCAGTTGCCATCTTGAAATTCTTAATAAGTTTTGGAGAAGGGTCTGCCGTATTCCTTTTATATTAGGTACCACCAAATTATAAAGCTGATTCTGCCTGCCTTAGTATTCTTAGATGAATACTAAGTTTAGTATTCATCTTATGTTTGTTTAATTAGATATTATGGTAAGAGAAGGATTTTTGTGTAGCAAATATGTGTAAGAGGATTTCCCTCAAGATTGTATGAAGAACAGCCATTTGTACTGGATGGAAGTGGAAACATTATTCTTAGTAAAGCATCACAAGAATGGAGAAGCATGAATCCTATGTGTTCAATTTTGATATGAGAACAATTAATGACATTTAATGACATGGTGGGGGTGGAGGAAGGGGAAAGCAGAGAGAGAGAGAGAAAAGGAGGGATGGGGTGGTTAGAAAACCAAGCCACAACAACAGGAAAAAGATGCTTTGAAGACTCCACTCCAAGAATTAGCCACATATCTACAGGTCAGTCAAAATCCATGTTTGTTCTGTATATCCATATGGAAAGCACACTGTTGTCAAGCAGAGATGCACCCTTATAGGACAAACTGCTTTGCTTCATGAAGTTTTATCTAGAAATTATGAGCTATCAAAATAGTCATATACTTTGATACAATAACCCTACTTTGTGGGATTTAGACTAAAAAATTTTTTTTCCTAAAAATAGGAAAAGTGTATGAACCTTGATATTCCTTGAGGTATTATCAAGAAGGAGATAAGAGCCAGCTAAATGTTCAGGTATGGCTAAATAAATTATGGAGCATCTACCTGATGAAATATATGTTAAGTTTGGTATGTAAAGGGCTAGAGAAGACCATAGGGTTACTGTCACAACCATTAACTCTGCTGTTATAAAATAAAAGTAGCCACAGGCAATCCAAAAATGAATGAATGTAGCTGTGTGTTCCAATAAAACTTTATTTACAAAAAGGAGGAGTGAGCCAGATTTGGTAGGTGAAAAATAATTTGCCAACTCCTAGTACCATCATTAAAATGATGATTATGAAGACCATCTTAACATAGGATGTTTAATGAAAAAGAACAGGATAAAAATCTATATATTCCTAATGATTCCAACTGTGTATATGTAAATAAAAAATATTTGGAATATGGAAAGAAAACATATATACAGTAGAAACACTGTAAATTGACCACTCAAGAGACTAACAAACTGGTCAACACACAGAAGTAGTCAACATAAGGAACTTGGCCTACTCTACTGATACGCACACATGTTGTAGATATGGGCTATGAAAATTAGGTCAACTTGAAGTGGTCAACACAGGGAGGTGGTCAACTATGAGGTTCTCCTGCATATGCAAATAGTAGGTAGGTGGAAAGCTAAAATTCTGTTTAATTTCTTTTCTTTGCTGTAAGAGATGTTTTCTCAGCCTTGATACCCTTTCATATAATAACACTGAATATGTATGTGCAAAATAAAATAGATGTAGATACAGCAGATCCCTTCTAACCAGAACTCCACCAAACAGTCAAAAGATGGTAGGAGATCATGGGGTACACTCATGCAATTTCTATTTCTTACTAGCCTTTGCTCCTCAGGCACTTAGTTCCCTACCTTTGGAGGTTTCCTTCCATTGGCCTAGCATCAGAGAGGGGCAGGACATTTTGTTGACCAGTGCTGAGCTAAGCCTGTGACCACTGTGTTGGTTGGCTATTCCTGGGGAAGTTGGGCACACAACAGAGCAGCTGAGAATCTGCACTGGGCAGAGGGAGGAAAAAGAGGTGACATTCTGATATTTGTTAAGAAGGAAAAAGAACGGTGCTAATTCTATCTTACCATGAATCGTTCTAGTTAATAACCAAGCATAAGCTAACATGAATTTATGTACAAGGCTGCTTTTCTAAAAGACTCTTATTTTGTTTTATTGAATTAGAGTGATCTCCACAAACGGATTTCACCGTATACAGATTTGATCAAAGTCATTACCATATTTAAATTTGTTGAGCTATAGTTTTATAAGAGATTCATTCCTAGAAGAAATTGACATGGTTTTGTAAACGTGTTCATTTCAAAATACAGTATCTTCTTTCATTAAATCCCATAGAAAGGGATTACAGCAAAACAAAGCAGGTACTGCTTTTACTAAGCAGATCCAACGAAGGCAATGAGTTTTCTTTTTTTCCTTTGGGATTTTGAAATTGAACTTGAGTTGATGTAAACAGATTTCTGAATGAGGCAAACTAGAAAACATTACCACTTAAAAAAAAAAACATCATTTTTTCTGAAGGATCTGATATTAAATGAGAGATTGAGAGATTTTCTCTCTGCTGCTCTAGTCTGTTGGTTATCACAATGAAATAATTTTCCAAACCATATGTTTCCAGTTGTCATGGAAATAATTTCACTATATCCAAATTTGAGCATTAAAATGTTAAAATAAAATCCATAGAGAGAAGGATGCCTGGAGAAAAGTTTCTTTTATTTTAATCTGTATGTATGATAATAACCTCAAAGATAAAAAGTTACCATTTTCTTTGTCCTCAATTCAATACAAAGTTGGGCAAATTGGAAGGCCTCTTTCTTTAACGTGAATTGTTGGACCCAGGAAATTATCCCATAGCAAGAACTAAGACAAAGGCATTGAACTATCTGGAAATCCTAAAAGTGTTTAAGAAATAATAATAATTGGGGATTCTGGGAAGATGGTCGACTGGTAGCAACCCTTGTCAGAGGCTCCTGAGAAAAGGAAGAAAAACTGAACGGAATCAGAATCTATGAAGCCAAAGATGGGGAGCTGAGCCCAGAAAGAAGTTCGGCAAGCTGTAAATCCAAAGAAGAGCATTTAAGAACACAAAATACAGGTACAAAGCAGTCCCCAGAACTGCTTGCTAGAGCTGCAAACCTCCTGTGGGTGGCGGGTGGCCGCAGAGGAGCCCCCGGCTCTGGGCAGGCAAAGAACTACTTGCTAGAGCCATGCGCACCCCATGGGTGACAGTGGAGGAATCCCCAACTCTGGGCAGGCTCAGAACTGCTTGCTAGAGTCATGTGTCCCATGGGCAGCAGAGGAGATCCCCCCTCTAGGCTCCCGCTCTGAGTGGGCCCAGAACCGGCAGCGGTGGAGGAGTCCTCCATTCTGGGCAGGCCCAAAACTGCTTGCTAGAGACACGCACACCCCACGGCGGCCAGCAGAGGAGTTCCCTGCTCCAGACACTAGTGTTAGGCAGGCTCAGAACTGCTTGCTAGAGCCACACACAACCTGCAGGGCCCTTGTGGAGGAGTCTACTGCTCCGGGCAGGCCCAGAACTGTTTGCTAGAGCCATGCGTGTCCCACAGGCTGTGGCACAGGAGTTCCCCACTCCAGGCTCCTGCACCAGGAGGGCCCAGATCAGTTTGCTAGTGCCATGCACACCCTGCGGGCAGTGGTAGAGGAGTTCCCTGCTCCAGACACTAGTGTTGGGCGGGCCCAGAACTGCTTGCTAGAGCCATATGCAACCTGCGAGGCCACTGCAGAGAGGTCTATTACTCCGGGTGGGCCGAGAACTGTTTGCTAGAGCCATGCACATCCCGTGGGCGGTGGCGGAGGAGTTCCCTGCTCCAGACACCCATGTTGGGAGGACCCAGAACTGCTTGCTAGAGCCACACACAACCCGCAGGGCCATGGTGGAGGAGTCTACTGCTCCAGGTGGGCCCAGAACTGTCTGCTAGAGCCATGTGCATCCTGCAGGTAGCCACAGAGGAATTCCCCACTCCAGGCTCCCACCCTGGGAGGGCCCAGATCAGCTTGCTAGTGCCACACATGTCCAGCAGGTGGCAGCAGAGGACTCCTCCTCTCCCCATTTCCCTGCCCCCCTGGTTGTCCCTGCAGGGCTGAATTAGGACTGATCTGGCTGCTGCTGTTTCCCTGTCCCCCAGTCGCCCCAGTGGGGCAAACTAGGACTGATCTGATCATGCTTGTGCCCTGCACCACTGCTGCCATTCCCCCACCCCCCAGGTTGCTCTGACAGAGCTGAATTAGGACTGATCTAGCCACTGAGTTCCCCTGCCCCCTGGTTGCCCCAGTGGGGCTGATCAAGGACTATTCTGGCCGCTGCTGCTACCCTTCACCCCAGTCACCCCAGTGGGACAGAACTAGGACTGATCCGGCCACTGCCATTCCCCTACCCACCGGTTGCTCTAGTGGGGCTGAACTAGTACTGATCCAGCCACTGCCATTCTCCTGCACCCGGCCACCCTGGCGGGGCTGAATGAGGATTGACCTGGCTGCCACTGTTCCCCTGTTCACCCCCTCCCCCACTGCCCTGGCAGGGCTGAACTAGGACTAATTTGGCTGTGTGAGTACCCCATACCATCGCTGCAGTTCCCCTGTCCCCCAGTCACTCTGGTGGAGCTGAACTAGGACTGATCTGGCCTTTGCCAGTCTCCTGCCCCCTGGTCACACTGGCAGGCAAAATGAGGCCTGATCTGGTGCTGCACACTCCTGCACAGCTGCTGCTGTTCTGTTGCACCCTAGTCGCCCCAGTGCCTGAGAACTGGGAGAAAACAACAGACACTCCCTGTCTCTCTGGGCAACCAGCAGAAACCACTGACTGAACAGTCCTGATAAAGGCTCCAAACAGGATAAATTCAGCATGGGGCAGAATCAGTGTAAAAACTCTGGCAACTTGAATAACCAAAGTAGATCAACTCCCCCAAGGAAAAATGGGGCAGATGCAATTGAAGACCTCATTCATAAACAGATGGCTGAGATGTCAGAAATCGAGTTCAGAATTTGGATAGCAAATAACATTAACAGAATGGAAGAAAAGAGGGAATTAGAATTTTAAGAAATGATTCAAAAGATATCTCAAAAATTATTCAAAAGATGTCTCAAGAATTCAATGATTTCAAAGATAAAATGACCAAAGATTTTGAAACACTGAGACAAGAGGTTGCATCCTTCAAGGATCTGAAAGATATGGTGGAATCCCTCCATAACAGAGTGGAACAGGCAGAAGAAAGGATCTCTGACATTAAAGACAAAGCTTTTGAACAAGCCCAGGAGTGCAAAGATCAAAAGAAATGGAGAGCAAAAACGGATCTTTCTCTCAGAGAGCTCTCAGATAATTCGAAGAAAACTAATATTTGCCTTATAGGAAACCCTGAAGGTGATGAAGTTGCTTCACAAAACACAGAGGCTATTCATGAAATTATGAAAGAGAACTTTCCAGACATGTCAAGAGATTCTGAAATTCAGATAGCAGATAGTTTCAGAACCCCAGCACAACTCAACTCGAACAAGACATGCCCCAGGCACACCATAATTAACTTTAGTAAAGTTAAGATGAAAGAGAAAATTCTGAAAGCAGTCAGATGTAAGAAAACCATAACCTACAAGGGAAAGAGTATTAGGATGACTGCAGATCTCTCGGCTGAAACCTTTCAGGCTAGAAGAGGATGGTCATCGAATTTTAATCTCCTAAAACAAAATAACTTCCAACCCAGGATCCTGTATCCAGCTAAACTGAGTTTTATCTATGATGGAGAAATTAAATACTTTAACAACATTGACATGTTGAAGAAATTTGCCATAACTAGACCAGCTCTCCAGGATATTGTCAAACCTATATTCTATAATGACCAGTACAATACTCCACTACAAAAGTAAACTAACTCAGAAACTTTTAGTCAAATTCCAACTTCCACAATGGCGAAAGGATTAAAAATGTCTACTGGACTTTCGAGCAACTTGATCCCCAAAATTTTACCAGGCTTATCAATCATTTCAATCAATGTGAATGGCTTAAAGAGGCACAGATTGGCTGATTGGATACAGAAACTCAGACCGGACATCTGTTGTATTCAAGAATCGCATCTTACTTTAAAAGATAAATGTAGACTCAGGGTGAAGGGATGGTCATCTATATTCCAGGCTAATGGAAAGCAGAAAAAAGCAGGTGTTGCAATTTTATTCGCAGATACAATAGGGTTTAAGCCAACAAAAGTAAGCAATGATAAGGATGGCCACTTTATATTTGTTAAGGTTAATACTCAATATGACGAGATCTCAATTATCAATATCTATGCACCCAACCAGAATACACCTCAATTTATAAGAGGTACTCTAACAGGCATGAGCAACTTGATCTCTCTCAGCTCCATCATAGTCGGAGATTTTAACACTCCTTTAGTAGTGCTGGACAGATTCCCCAATAAGAAGCTTAGCAAAGAAATCTTAGATTTAAATTTAACTATTCAACTTTTGGACCTAAAAGACATCTACAGAACTTTTTGTCCTAACAAAATTGAATATACAGTTTTCTCATCAGTCCATCCAAAACTGATCACATCTTAGGTCATAAGTCTAACCTCAGTAAATTTAAAAGAATAGAAATTATTCCATGCATCTTCTCAGACCATCATGGAATAAAAGTTCAACTCAGTAACATAAGGAATTTGCAGTCTCGCACAAAAACATGGAAGCTAAATAACCTTATGCTGAATGATAGATGGGTCAGAGATGAGATCCAGAAGGAAATTACCAAATTTTTAGAACATAGTGATAATGAAGACACAAGTTATCAGAACCTCTGGGATATCACAAAGGCAGTCCTAAGAGGGAAATTTATAGCATTACAAGCCTTCCTCAAGAGAACAGAAAGAGAGGAAGTTAACAACTTAATGGGACATCTGAAGCAACTGAAAAAGAAGGAACATTCAAATCCCAAATCCAGCAGAAGAAAAGAGATAACCAAAATTAGATCAGAATTAAATGAAATTGAAAACAAAAGGATTATACAACAGATCAATAAATCAAAGAGTTAGTTTTTTGAAAAGGTCAATAAAATAGATAAACCTTTGGCCAACCTAACCAAGAAAAAAGGAGTAAAATCTTTAATCTCATCAATCAGAAACAGTAAAGATGAAATAACAACAGACCCCTTAGAAATCAAAAAAATCCTTAATGAATATTACAAGAAACTTTATTCCCAGAAATATGAAAATCTGAAGGAAATTGACCAATACTTGGAAGCACGCCACCTCCCAAGACTTAGCCAGAATGAAGTGGAAATGTTGAACAGACCTATAACAAGTTCTGAAATAGCATCAACTATACAAAAATCTCCCTAAAAAGAAAAGCCCAGGACCAGACAGCTTCTTGTCAGAATTCTACCAAATCTTTAAAGAGGAACTAGTTCCTATATTACTCAACCTTTTCCAAAATATAGAAAAAGACCCAATACTACCCAACACATTCTATGAAGCAAACACCACCTTGATCTCCAAACCAGGAAAAGACCCAATAAGAAAAGAAAATTATAGACCAATATCACTAATGAATATTGATGCAAAAATGTTCAACAAAATCCTAACCAACAGAATCCAGCAAGACAGCAAACAAATTATACACCACAACCAAGTGGTTTTATCCCAGGATCTCAAGGCTGGTTCAACATACGTAAATCTATAAATATAATTCATCACATAAACAAATTAAAAAACAAAGACCACATGATTCTCTCAATTGATGCAGAAAAAGCTTTTGATAACATCCAGCATCCCTT
>CAUYQV010019776.1:0-10197 GCA_963574575.1 Galagoides demidoff | reverse complement strand
CTACTTACAACATACTTTTTTTCCTCCAAATTCATCTATTACAAAACAGATCAAACAACCAACCAACTCAGTCACCCCCCCTTGCCGTGGGTGGGGCGGCGCGCCCCGCAGCAAAGGGACAAGCAAGAGAAACCAGAATATGTTATCCTCAAGTGAAGAATATGAATTGTGCTAACAGATCATACGTCTTCTAAAACATTACTGGCAAGTTGAAAATGCCATTGATTAGCAGAACTGATAGCTGGGTGTGGTGGCTATTACATTAGGCCCATAATCCTAGCACTCTGGGAGGGCGAGGCAGGTGGATTGCTTGAGCTCAGGAGTTTGAGAGCAGCCTGAGGAAGAGTGAGACCTCTGTCTCTACTAAAAAAAAAAAAACCCAGCTGGGAATTGTGGCAGGAGCCTGTAGATCCAGCTACTTGGGAGGCTGAGGCAGGAGGATCACTTGAACTCAAGAGTTTGAGGTTTCTGTGAGAAACACCACCACACTCTACCCAGAGTGACTGAGTAAGACTTTGTCTCAAAAAAACCCCAAAAAACAAAAAAACCCCCCAAAAAACCCAAATCAAGAAAAACCCAACTCCCGTCCCCCCAGAAAAACTCCTGAGGATTGTAACTAAACTGTCATAGTGTGATGATCTTTGAAGATTTTCTTTAAAGAACACAAACAAAAGAGGAAGAAAGTTCTCCCAAATTCGACTAAGTGTATCTCTGTTAGCTTTGGTCCCTCTGCACTGAATGAACTTCGCCTCTTTTAGCTCAACTTACACTAAACTTCTACGAGAGCTGCCTACATTGCTGCCTTTACTAGCAGATTTCCTCAGAACCCTCAGTAAAACCGAGGCCACCAGGCGACTGAAACGCTCTCTCGCAGGTGACTAACTTGTGATCTTGGTGACTGACAATGCTCTCTCACAGGTGACTAACTCATGATCTTGGCGACTGAAATGCTCTCTCACAGGTGACTAACTCATGATCTTGGCGACTGAAATGCTCTCTCACAGGTGACTAACTCATGATCTTGGTGACTGAAACGCTCTCTCACAGGTGACTAACTCATGATCTTGGTGACTGACAATGCTTTCTCACAGGTGACTAACTCGTGATCCAGATGACTGGCAACGCTCTCTCACAGGTGACTAACTCATGATCCAGGTGACTGGCAATGCTCTCTCGCAGGTGACTAACTCGTGATCTTCTGATCACTCCACTTCTCGCTCCTCATCACTTTCAACTTGGCAGTGTTACTTCACGACACTGGCCACACTCGCCTTTGTGAATCTTTCTTGTCCTTTGGTCTAGGAAACTCATGTCGGTGCTTTTCCATTTCCCTCCTCTTCCATCTTCCCTGTCCTTCCTTTCACCCACATGCCCCTTAACTGGCACTGGGCCTGGGCTTCTTCCCTTCTGGCATTGTGTATCCTGTCCAGGTTACCTCAGCCCCTCTCTTGACAGCAATGTCCATCCTCATTTCATAACTGACAAATATGTACCTGTCACATAGCTCTTTTGTGAGTATCAGGTCAAAACTTCTACCTGCCTCCAGGGTATTTCCACCAGGAAATTCAGCAACAGTGCAGAATGGATTCATCACCAGCCCTGGAAGTGGACTGCTTTGTCTACAGTCACTGCCCGGCCACGGACTGGGCCTTGTGCTGAAAATGTCCTCCTCCTCCACACAGTCACTGCCGGGCCATGGACTGGGCCTTGTGCTGAAAGCGTCTTCCTCCTCCATGCAGTCACTGCCCGGCCGTGGACTGGGCCTTTTGCTGAAAGCGCCCTCCTCCTCCACACAGCTGCCCTCTTGTAACCCCATCTGTTCATGAACACTGGCTTATCTCACTGATGCTATGTGTCTGGGTGTATCTGTTTCTTTGTTCATCACCCCTGCCCTATTGCTAAACATTATCTGTTTTTATCTGGATCACTACTAAAGCCTTTTATATTATCTTCCTGCCTATCTTGCTCTCCCTCCTCAACTGAGTTTACCCACCCCAGTAGCTTTCACACACAAAGTCCTGATCATGTTACCCTCCCAGACACACCTGGCTCCCAGTTACCTACAATTTATGGCATGAACTCTAGCCAGGCCCTTCTTCAAAGCTCTTCATGATAGAGTCCAATCTACCCGCCTTTTCACTGTTCCCTAATTCATGTGCAACTTTGCCTATTTGATTGCCTGGTTTCTTCCTTCTGCTTGAAATGCCATTTTCCTTTTCCTTCTCTTCCTCCTTGTTCTAATCCAACTCACCCTTCTTGACCTAATGCAGTCAACCAGGGACCACAGAGAATAACTGATACTCAGGGAGTGTGGTCTGAGTCTGTTTGCTGATTCAGGACACTTGGCAATTCCTGGAATTGCAAAATTACTTTCTTAAGTAAAACTATTTCATGATATTTTTCAGCTGTTCTTGTCGGGGAGAGCAGGGAACACCATTAAATAATATGAAAACTAAAGGAAAATGATAGGGAATGAAAAAACAAAGGTCCCTGAGCACGGCCGTGTGAAAGAGAGTGTTTTTGTGATACAACGGATTTACAAGCACAGTCCTGGGATTGCTGTTGTCAATAGAATTCTAAATAGAAATAATTAGAGCCAGCTTTCTTAAGCATTATTTCCCAAGGAATTTCCATTACTGCAATCCAGGTTTAAAAATAACTCATAGAAACAGGCAAAGGGGAATAAAGGAGAAGTTTATCATCCCTAAACAAATGAAAAACCCCACACGTTCATAAGTCAACAAAACAGAATGGCAAAGTGGTATGCTAAGTTTGTGGAAGATGAACGTGGAGAATGGGAGGAAACTGCAGGGTGATACTCTGAGTCAGACTTACGTCTGCCAATAGCTAAAGAAATACATTATTTCACCCCAGTGGGCCCTATTTTGCTGTGTAAAAAATAGATGCCCTTTAAGGGTTCTCTCAGCTCTAACATACCATGAGTGCTGACTTCCTTCAATTCAGTTGTGTTTCGAGTAACTACTGTACCCTGAACTAATAGCTGCCGGAGGTTTAGAGATAAGTGGAGGGAAGGAGATGGCACATACAAGTCATGTTCTTTCACAGGGCAGACCTTGGTTGGCAACATACCAGACACAAAGCACAGGAGAGGAGCCATCTGTGAGGCAGAGCCAGAGTGGATAGGGAACCACCCCCAGGGACATCTGTCAGGTGCAGGTAGGTGTCTGCTTTCTCGGTTCTTGGTGTGCTCATAGCTAAAGAATAATTAGACCCACCAAAGACAAGACTGGTGTGAAACAAAGTTTATTGAGGAAGAGAAAGATAAGTTTACAGGGCAAGAGTAAGATAAGGGTATATAGTGCAAGCTACATTAGCCCTAGACAACAAATGTCCCCCCACTGCCATGACAAGAAAAGGGCATGGTCTGGGGTTCAGTTTCCTACTGTCTGGATGGGGCCTCCGTGTGGGTCAGACTTTACCACAGAACCACTTAGATGCACAGTTAATGACAAGATTATTAGCTCTAAGTCATTTTCCAAATTCTGTTGGTTCTGGACTGCCTGGCCCCAGGGTGGTCCTCCTTCCCTCTGGTGTCACAGTTGGGATAGGATTAGGTGGACCAGAACTGAAACAGCCCCCCCACCCCTTCTACAGTTCTACTTGTCAGGTGGGGCATTGCTCCAGGCAGTCCCAGGGCAGAACACCCATTTTGTCTCTTTCCCTAGAATGGCTGGGATTCTAACTATCTACCTAACAAATTTACTTGAATACCCACCATCGCCTAGTAAGTGAGTCTCTGGGGTGAGTCCGGGCTCTCTCTCTGGGTCCCCGTTGCGTGCCATCTATTTTTAACCGGCCACTTCTAGATGCTGCAGTAAACATGGTTGATGCCTGCGGGCTTTCCAGGTCCAAAAAAAGGGCACATGAGGTAGTACTAGTACCTATAAATTTAACATATAACTGGGGGTGGAGATTGCAATTCAACCCATAGCATTCAGTGTAAGAAGAACTAGACTTATATTTTATTCATAATAAAGGGATTTATTATTCACTACTTTGTGAATATTGAGGCAGAATAATTAAACACACCTGGATGCAAATGCCAGCTCTCCACACAGTAGCCATGTGCCCCTTGGTGCTGCTGAGACGGACCTTTGGTTTGTTCTGTAAAGAGGAAGTATTTTCCAGCTCCATCCATGTAAACATGTTAGCCAGTTGGATGAGAGTTTTCCAAACTGCATATGGAAGCAACACACTGTATCCTATGATAAAATTAATGTACACAATTATGATCTAATAAAAAAACATGTTAAAAAAAAAGAAAAAAAAAGAGGAAGCAACATTCCTCCCACTATCCATCTATGGATTTTAAGTCTAACTTCTGAGAAAGCACTAGGAACAAAATACTTACACAAGATAACATTTAACACCCTGTTAACTCAAATAACAAATGACCAGAAATGAGAGTCACACTCAATCCGGGTTTATTAAGGACAGATGGAAAAGCACAGCCCCTCAAAGAGTCTGATGTGGACTGGGCTCTCTGTAGAAGCAGCTGAGAACTTCACATTTAAGGAAAAAGGCCGGGGTGAGGCAACTAATGGTATTCCTGTGAAGTTCTGTTTAGCACTTGCCAAATCCATACAAGATAAGAAGAACATTCAAAAAGGGAGTAGAGGAAATAGGCAACGCTGTGATCTTCTCAGGGTGAGAAGGAGAGTGATCATGTTTGCATCCGTAAAGATAAACTTGTAATCAACATTTAAAAGTGTATTTAGGCTACAGTTTTTTTTTTTTTTTTTTTTTTTTGAGACAGAGTCTCACTCTGTTTCCTGGGTAGAGTGCTGTGACATCATAGCTCAGAGCAACCTCAAACTCTGGGGCTTAAGTGATCCTCCTGCCTCAGCCTCCCAAGTAGCTGGAACTACATGTACCTACCACAATGCCCTGCTAATTTTTCTATATTTAGGAGAGATAGGCTGTCACTCTTGCTCAGGCTGGTTTCAAACTCTTGAGCTGAAGCAGTCTTCTCTCCTGGGCCACCAGAGTGCTGGGATTACAGGTGGGAGCCACCGCCGCTTGCCTAGGCTACAGATGTAAGGTTATAATTGATATGTACTCATATGATAGGAACTGTGTATCTTAAGGGGTTATTTTTTAGGAGTGAAGGAAATAGAAATACATTTCTTCACCATATTTTGAGCTGGCTCCTGATAAACAGGAAGAATGCTGTAAGGTTGTCCGGGCAGGTAGGCTGGGGAGAAATTTGCATTTGTGGAGAACCTCTGTTAATTGCAGCAAGGCTCTGCCTGTTTGATCTTGGAGGGGCAGGCTTGCTGAAAATCTAATACTCTTAAAGTTCTGGAAAAACTTTTCTCTGAAGGCTGTTGTCACGGAGCTTATCTGAGTAACAGGACCATGTGCCACCCCGGCTTGCCATCTCCCCTTTATACCCTTTCTGCCAAACCCCCCTATGTTCAGGCATTTTCTAAGCCTGTTCATTTGTTATAAGAAGACCCCTGTGCCTCCTTTGGGAGAGGATGGCAGGGCCTTTGTGACTCAGTTCTCAGGATCAGGTCTTCCCTTTGGCATAATGAATTTTGGGGGAGTTCTGAGATTTTTTTTTTTTTTTGTACAGTCCTCATCAAGAAGCATGGAGTGAGCCCTTACTTGTCATGGTGGAGTCTAAAATTGAGAATGATTAAGTCAAATACAGCAGAGTTAATGAAGAAGAAATGGCATAGTAGAAAAGTTTTCTTGTTTTAATTAAAACCTTCTCAAAACTTAATTTTCCTTGACTTTTTCTGGATGCCTCATGCAAAAAAGCTATTTACCACTGGTAATGATTCAACACATACGGGGGGGGGGGAGGAGGGGAGAATGCTGAATTCTTTTCACTTGTCACCACATTGCACGTCTGACTCATTCCCAAGGAAATAAACAAGATTCAATTTGAAAAAAAAAAAAAAAAAAACACAGAGAATTTTTACAAACCCCAGAGACTGTGATAACTTGCATTCATTTGTTTCCGTTAGCTATGCCTGGCTTCCTTGAGAAAGCCTTCTGCTCCCCTTGGTTATGAGAAGGTGCTTTTCAAGTCTAATTCTCACCACTGGTTATTTTGACTGGAGTTTGCATGAAGACATTAAGATTTCATTTTTGAAATTCTTCTTGACAAATTGTTTTCTGTTAATGTCATTCCACATTTTACTGGCCTCTTTCCCTCCCATTCAGAAGCAAAATATCTATACTTAAAAGAAGATTCAATTCGAGTCTGTTCTGAAACAAATCATTATCATTATAAAAATTAAGATGCGTAAGGCATATTGTAGACAGAACACAGGCACTAAAGTCAGGTAGATATTTTTCTTTTTTTGTTTTTAAACAATCATAGCCAACATTTATACATTTTTTTCCTATGCATTAGGCAATTTTGAAAGATAGACATTGTTATTTCAATTTTATGTCAGGGAACTAGAGATCTGAAAGGTTCTTTGCAGGGGTTCACCAGCGAGGAGAGTGTGAGTAAGCCTCAGATCTAGTCAGCTAAATGTAGAGTTGGTGCTCTTTAAACTTTATTTACTTCACATCCCCTTACTGAATCAGAAGTCATTGTGCAAAGGGCTTAGAAGCTTCTGGAAGAAAGAAGAAGCCTTAAAAATGAGCCCAACACTGCAGAAAAGTGTTTGTCTTTGAGCAAGAAGATGATTCTAAGACTGTGAAGTGGAGCTTCTGCCCCATCAGCCAAATGGCACTCAGCTCTGGGCACTGTGGGGTGCGGAGTGGGGGCAACAGGAGGGAAACACAGACCAGCTCTCAACTAAAAACTCCGTGGCACGGTTGTGGCAAAAAGCTTGTTTTTGTGACATCTGCAGCATAAGCAGTATTTCAGAGAAGGCAGGGGTGTCCCGTTCGTCACTCCCCATCAACTTGCTGGACACTGAGAGGTGGGCGTTGTCCTCTAAGTCACCCACTCTTCTGTGCTCAGCAGCCTCCATTGTGTGACAGACGAGTGTGCCCAGCCCTCGGGCCATAGTCGTGATTGGTTTGGACTAGCAAGGGCAATTTGCTGCTCTTGGCCAGGTTCTTTATTTTAGAGCTTTCCTAACAGCCAATAGCCATACCCAACAACCTTTTCAGTTCTTTTCATTTTAGGCACATGGTTCATGACTGTTTTATCTTTATTATTTCTTTTATCAGAGCAAGATAAGAGTTCTTCATACTGTTAAGATAATTTTTCCCTAAATACTGTCTCATCATAATCCCTGCCGCTGTCTCCTTTGTTTTTTTCTCCTGTACCTTTGTTATGATTTATGCTTATGTTTTCCATGTCACCTCATTTTATGTAACATATATACATATACAGCATATAAGTCTTATGCTGAGTGACTTATGTCTTATATATATTTGAAATAGTGTTTAACACAATATAGATCTAATAAAAATAAACTTATGCCTTTATATACTATATACAGTATGTTGTGGCATTTGTTTAAATCCATTTGAGATTCTTTAACGTTTCATACATAGAACTTAAAGCAATTATTTAACACACATGTAACAAGAACTGTTGGAAGGCATGCCACACAAACGTTATCACAGCAAAACTGGAAGGGTTTAGAGTGCTACTCAGCATACTGTTAGCATTGTTGTAAATAAACTAAGGGGAAGATTCTTGCCAAGAGGATTAATGTTTGTATTGAGCATATCAAGCACTCTAAGAGCCGAGATCGCTTCCTAAAATGCATGCAGGAAAATGATCAGAAAAACAAGCAAGTCAAACAGAAAGGTATGTGGGTGCCTGCTCCACCCAGAGACACTAACTCCAAGAGCCTGAGCCACAGGAACCTTCTTCCTGTGAGTTCATGGCATAGTAGGTGTTCCCCATTCGCACTCGTGACAGTCAGTGATGAGAGGTGTAAGGTTCTGGGACTTACTCCCTGTGAGTTCAGAGTCAGTGATGGGAGGCGTAAGGTACTAGAACTTACTCCCTGTGAGTTCACGGCATACACGGCATGGTGCATTTGTGACAGCCAGTGGAAAGAACCCTGAGCTGCTAGAACCTGTTGCCTATGAATTTATAGCATAATAGGTGTAAAAAATTAAAGGATATTGTAAAAAAAAAAAAAAGGCAAGGGGGGGCGGAGCCAAGATGGCGGACTGCAGCCAGCTTTTTACAGAAGCTCCCATCCAGAAGGAGGCTGAAAGGACAGAAGTTTAGCTAATTAGCTGATGGTTTGGAGCGAGCCAAAAGAGAAGATTGAGGAGCACACTTCAACCTTCCTGAGGTGAGCTGCGACCCCAAAAATACAACCAAAAGGTACAGAATCCACCACCAAGTGGACAGGAGTCCCCTCCCCCACAACAAGGGCTCGCAGTTTACTCCATGCAAACAAGCAAGCAGAGTTCAAACTTCCTCCTGCTCTATCCCACTGGAGAGACCCCCTAAAAACTGGATCTCCTACCCCTGCTGGCATGCCACGGCACCCTCTGGCCAGGCATAAAACTGTAAAACTGTATAAATCTGTATATATTCCCATCTGCAACATTGAACTCTGAGGAGTTCCCACCCACTCACTCTGAGGTCTGGAGGTACAGAGTCCAGATTCTTGGGAATCTCCTTGAGAGAAGTGGAGGGGGAAAGGGCTGGTGCTATTCTGTGCTGACTGTGGTGCGGGCGTGAGGAGAGGAGAATCAGCTCAGGGGACGCCAGGTCAGCAACGGTGGAATCCTGAGCGGCAGGCTGACGCCATTGACGCCATTCCAGCCCCATCCCTTTGGGTTTCGGACAGCAGCCACAGGCAGGGTGCACATAACTTTCTTGGGTGGAGTGCCAGCCCTCAGGGGTTAGTGCGGCTGAGACAAAGGCAGTGGGCGGGCAGAGGCTAGAATTGACACCTGAGTGTAAAGCTGAATGCAACCTCTGATTTACAGAGAAATCTAGCCGACAGAAGCCTAATTTAAATACGCAAGGCCCCCCTTCCGAACTCAGATTTCTGGCTGATTTTGCCAGGTAAACCCCAGGAGCAGTGGCCTACTGGAGTGAATAGGGTCACAGACCTAGGGGACCATGAGTGACTGGGTGTAAGGTGGGGAAGGAGGTATTAACCTTCCCAGACTAACCCAGTTGCCAAGAGGGTCCCTTTGCACTCACGGAGCTGGGTGGGCCCCAAAACTGCTTGTTAGAGTTGCACACCCCACGAGCAGCAGGCTCCTACTCTGGGCAGGCCCAGAACCGCTCGCTATTGCCACAGGCATCCTGCAGCCAGAGGCTGAGAAATCCTCCATTCCAGGCAGACCCAAAACAGCTTGTGAGAGACACACACAGTCCACGGGGGCCAGGGGAGTTGTTCCCTACTCCAGGCTCCCAAGCTGGGTGGGCCTAGAACTGCTTGCTAGAGCCACGCTCGCCCTGCAGGTGGTAGTGGAGGGGTCTACCACTCTTGGAGGGCCCAGAACTGTTTGCAAGAGCCACATACGTCCCTCAGACAGAGGTGGAGGAATCCCCCGCTCTGGGCTCCCGTACGGGGAGGGCACAGATTGGCTTGCTAGCGCCACATGCATCCAACAGGTGACAGTGAAGTAGTCCCCCGCTTCCCCCAGCTACTCTGGTGGGGCTGAACTAGGACTGATCTGGTCGCTCGCGTACCCTGCGCTACCGCTGCCATTCCCCTACCGCCTGGCTGCTCCAGGGTGCTGAACTAGGACTGATCTAGCCACTACAGTTCTCCTGTTCCACCAGTTGCCCCAGAGGGGCTGAACTAGGACTGATCTGGCTGCTGCCAGTTTCCTGCCCCCCAGCCACCCGGCAGGCTGAACGAGATCTAATCTGGCCACTTACACTCCCGTGCAGCTGTTGCTGTTCCACTGCAGCCCGGCTGCCCCAGCACCCAAGAACTGGGAGAAGACAACAGACACACTCTGCCTGTCTCTCTGGGCAATCAGAAGAAGCCACCAACTGAATGGTTCTGATAAGACCTCCAAAAAAGGTAAACTCAGCATGGGGCAGAACCAGCGGAAAAACTGTGGCAACTCAAATAACCAGAATAGATCAACTCCTCCACGGGAAAAGGGAGAAGACACAATTGAAGACCCCATCCACAAGCAAATGGCTGGAATGTCAGAAATCGAGTTCAGAATGTGGATAGCAAATAAGATTAACAGACTGGAAGAAAAGAAGGAATTAGGAGCTGAAGAAATTATTCAAAAGATTTCTCAAGAAATTATTCAAAAGAT
>CAUYQV010019775.1:0-30378 GCA_963574575.1 Galagoides demidoff | reverse complement strand
TGTTTTAGTATGTGAATTAAAAAGTGTTTTGTGGTCAATTTTTCTAGTTCAGTTTCTGGAGAGGTGTGATGGCGCAGTACAGTGAATTACAGGCCAAACTGATAACACAACCTGGGCCTCTTGGGTTCCACTGCACTGTCTATCCAAGATAACATGCTACTCTCTCTGCCTTTAAAACAGTGATTTCTAAAGCTAAATTTCAATTATTTCTAGTCAGAATCATCTTCCTCCTTCTCTTTCCTCATCTAAGGCACTGTACCCTTTAAGGGTCAATTAGAGTCTCATTTCCTACAGGGAGTTATTTCGACCTTGCACCCAATGATCCCTCCTGATCCTATAGAAACATACACACTTTTAGAATTTGATTATATTCTAGCTTGGAGCATAAATGTGAGCTCATCTTCCCAAGAAAAATGGAGATCCCTTGATAATAAAAATAATATCTTTCTATCCTTCTGTGTCTCTCATGTTGCGTGGCAGAGAACAGACCTAGAATCCTTTCTATAGGTATACTTGCTAATAGATACAAGAAAACAAGTCTCAAGAAAATCCATATTTTGAGCTAATACAAGTTCTGTGTACGTTTGGAAAAATGGATGATGGAAATTAAAAACATATGTGGCCCACTCAATTTATATATGGTGGGATGATGTATTTATGGAAGAGATTTTTTGAGAGCTAATTTATGTGCACTATATTTGAAGCCACCAGTTTCTTAGAAGGTTTTCCCCTCTCCCCTTGACGGATATCTAATTAGTATGCTTTAAATTTAGAAAGCATGAATTAATTACTGAGAACATTTCTGGAGAAATGGTAGTTTAAAAAATATTCCTCAAAAAATAAGATTTTCAAATGAGTGGTAAAGAAATTCAGCCAGCCCCTGGGCTCATTGTGCTGACAGAGGGGATCTGTTGTGCATCATTTTGTTCTTGATTTCCTTTTAATGAAAACTTTAAAAATAATAATACGGAGGAGCAAAATCTTCCAAACATAGCAACTAATATGGTTCTGTTCTGTTTTTTAACCCCTGTGTGACTCAATGGTTAATTCATTTAAAAAGAAAAATGAAAGCCCCATGAGCACATACAGATTTGGAGGGCAGAGTGGCCACTCTCTTGTGCCTGAGATCTTAGTCACTTCTTTAAACTCCAACAAAGCAGACAACTGCTGCCGTCATCTCCTCTGCTGATAGCTGTTACTGTAACCTAGTAATGTTTGGATTTGGGTATTAGAAATATAGTGTAATGGTCCGTTAGGGTACCCTCATTTATTCATGAATTCTTTCATTATTCATCCAATTATGTTTCATTACCAAAATAATTGATTGCCTCTTGGGAGCCTTTTATGTACTGAAGATACTACTGTAAATACAACATTCCTTACACATAACAAATATAGAGAGACAGACACTAAAGAATCCAGACAGATATGAAAAGCTCCAGGAAAAGTGCTGGAGAGAGAAGATGTGAGTAGGTACTAGCTGGGAGCCGAAGGATAAGAAATAGCTGGAACCTGAAATCCTGGATGTTTCCCGTTCTTTTCGAATTAACCAAATACAGACTATGTTACAGGACTTTGAATTAAAAGTAAAACTTGCCACAAAGCATATCTGGACAAATTTTCCACCGTGCCTACTATAGCAAGTCACTCAGTTGTTCAATCAAGGTACCTCCATTGCCAAGGCAAAATCTTTCAGGTATGTGTTGATAATCTGTCTGATGTTGCCTCTTGTATCTCATGACCCTGGAATATACTCATTCTTTACAGCTGAATAAGACACCTCTCTGCTGGAAAGCAGCTAGAGGCTTCTGATCTGATTTGGAGAAGGACCTGAAATCCTCAACCTTGCTCTTCATTCCTACCATGTCCCCCAGTTCTGGCCACACTCAGTTCTTTTCTGTCCCTTGGTCAGGCCAGCTCTCTCTCAGAATCTCTCTGTACTCACGCTGTACGACCCAGAATAGACATCTGACAGGAGCTCACATGATCCAGAGCTTCACGTTTGTCAGGTGTCTGATCAAATGTCACCTCAGTTTGATGCCTTTGATATCAACAGAAAGAAAGTCACCTCAGCAGTGGCAGTCTTCTCACTATTATACTTAAAATAGTCTTTCTGTCTCCTCAATCACACTTTCTTTTGTGCTTTATTTATCTCCACGACACTATTACTGTCTGACATGCCATCTATTTTACTTCTTTATCTAATTTATTTTCTCTTTCTTCTTTCCCCTGCCATACGCTATACTTGGACAGGGAATATTGTGTGCTGTGTTCACTGCTGAGTTCACAGAGCCTAGGATGGTGCTTGCCATAGAGATGTTGAATGGACAAACAAATAAATGGTGGAGAGAAGAACTTATATATCAAGGTTCCCCTCAACCACAAAAAAATATACAAATAAATGGGCCTATGTATATGCTTATATTTAAAGCTTTTCAATTTTTCATTCTCTAACGTGCTACTTTAGGAAACCAGGGACTTGATGTCATCACAACATGTCTTCTCATTCCGAAAGAAGACACTCTTCAAAACATCGCGAACACTTGATGCTGATCGTCATGAGAAATTCAGGAATTCATTTTTCCACATACCTTAAACAAAACCTGGATACATAAAAGGTAAAAAACAATGTTAAACTACACAAGGCCTCAATACATAGAATAAAGATCATTAGCTTTGTTTCTAAACCATACATCTTGAAGAAAAAAGAGAGTTCTCCTCGGTAGAAAAGACAAAAGAAAAATTACAAATATCAGTGTGTTGTTATACGTCTTTGTTACAAAGATAAGATCATAGCAAGTCTAAAAGCATATAGGGCATGCCACAGCTTCATCACTTAAAAGATAAAATTTGATGGTAAAATTGATCAAACAGACTTTCATTTTATTAGATAATTTCATCGTGAGATTAGAAATTTTAAAAAGAACTTTTTAAAGTATGAGGCTATTCAAACATTAAAATAAAAGTATAATGAACTCCATGTATCTGACACTCACTTTTAACAATTGTGAACATTCTGCCTTATTATAGTGTGTTTTAGTGTCTTTGAAGGATGCAGAAAATAGAACCAGTTTTTCTTTCTTCCAAAGAATACCAAAAAAGCTGGAATGTGTCTAGAATTTTTGCAAAATATGTACTTAACATTTTCAAAATACCTGGTTTTCTGCATGTTTGTTTATTTATTTATTTATTATATTTATTTTGAGACAGAGTCTCACTTTGTTGCCCTTGGTAGAGTGCTATGGCATCATAGCTACAGCAATCTCAAACTCTTGGTCTCAAGCCAACTTCTTGCCTCAGCTTCCCAAGTAGCTGAGACTACAGGTGCCTGCCTTACACCTGGATATTTTTAGAGACAGGGTCTCTCTCTAGCTCAGGCTGGTCTTGAATTCCTGAACTCAGGCAACTCACCTGCCTCAGCCTCCCAGAGTGCTGGGATTACAGGCGTGAACCACCATACCTGACTTCTCTGCATGTTTAAATCATAGGGGTACAATTCAAGAAGAGGTTTAGTTTATTAAGAAGTTATTACTATGCTTCCAGTTTTTTCAAAACAAAATAATCTTCAACAATTTTTGGTCAAGGCTAGGCAATTAAAAATAGAAAGAGAAAAGATTTGAATTTGTTCTAACTATGTCATAAAAGTATTCCAAAATAAAATATGGATGTTTGGTAATAGTCAGATTTCTGATTTTCTTATAAAATTTGTCTTTCTAATTAAATGCAATTTTTCTCTTTCTTGAGTTATTCTGCCATTATTTGCTAAATCTGGACATTTAACATTCATTACACTTAACTGTATATAATTGATTAGTATATGCGTGATTATTATCATATGCTCATGAGGACATACTGTGTCTTATCTTTTGTGCATTTTACAAATGCAAAGAATAAAAAGTAGTGATAGTATATTTTAAAAATACTTCTGCCAGAGTAAATCATTATATTTGCTAAACAATAGTTCAAAAACCAACATATGAATCTTGTTCTTATCATAGAAGATACTATTATAAAAAAAATTAAAGACAATTCTATAAATCCATTTATTTTATAAAATTAAATAATTTGAGTGTTATTAAATAATTCAGATTTAAAGCTTTCCAAACTTTACTATGAGCCTTGACAGGAACTCAGTCGTATCAGCTGAGTCACGTGGCATGCACCTGCAACTTCTGCTTTTTTTTCTGTAAATAGAAATAGCAAGCAGTGCCAGAGATAAGACCCTGTCCGATCACTGCCCTTCCTCCTGGAGTAATAAAGTAATCTTCCTTGGAAGGTAATAACCTATTTGGTTTTATATGAAAAATGTAATTCTGCTAAAATTTCTCATGTCTACCTACATATGGAAAACCTTAACTTCTCCAATTTGGAATGCTGACCTCACTTTCTTGGAGTTGGTGTCTCCTGGGTAGCCATCCTTAGTCTCTGCACTTGAATAAAGTGTATATTTAATGATACTTTCTGAATCTCATTATTTAAGGTTGACATTTTATTTTATTTTCAGGTCACAAAGAGACCTGAAGTGAACCTCAAGAGATCTCTGTCACTTTGCTGGCAACTGGAGTCTGAGTACCAGCAAGAATATCTTTTGTTCAACTGACCTTGCCAGAGTCAAGGGTGGTCTCTGATAAAGCCCCTCTCTAGGTTTGAATTTCCCGGCTTCACTGAAAGATTCAGACTTTATTCAAGCTACACAGATTCCTAACATTCAGGGTCTGTAACTGAAGCTCCAAGGTAAGGTAGGAGTTTCCTTTGCTATTCTCTAAAGATCCTGCTATTTGCAGATTTGTGATTTGTACTCTTCTCTGAGGTTACGGTTTTGTTTGAATTGCTCCATATACTGTTTACAAACTTTTTTCCTCCTTGGAAATTTTGGTTGAAAATTTGAAAAGAGGAAGTAACTTGCAGGAATATTCTGTAATCTTTAAAACTGGCCAGATTTTGAAGCCAGATCAATTGACAAATCTAAACTTTCTTCTTGAGTGACAAAAATTGCAAAGAAGAGACCTTTTTCCTACAGTACAAAAGGCACCTTAGGTGACTGTGGACTTGTGGATCTTTTGGAGCTTACCATTTGTGACATGAAACAGTCTCACAGGCAAACCCTTAAGAACAAAAGAAGAACCTTGTTAATCCATTGGGGGACACATAGTGGTTGATCACCTTTAAGCATACAAGTCTCCTAACCAGTGAGATTCATAAAAATGAAGACTGGACTCACACTGATACTTTGAGGGGATATTCCCCCAAGAAGCACAGTTGACCCAAGGCACATCCAACTGCCTCAAGTCTTTTTGGTCATTGAAAATGAAAGGCTAAATAATATTTATGAAACTGAGTCTTTCTTCTGAAGGAGATGTCTACCATTAGAATCACTAGTTGGATTAATACTTACGGTACATTTTCATGCAAATATTTGGAAAAATGTTTTCACATCACCCACAATGACCCAAATTACAATGGCAAAAATGGAGTGCCTTTGAAATACTTAAACTAGTTTATCTATGCATTTAATTAGAAAAAGCCAGTTCTGAAATAAAATAAAATTACTAGGGGATCTATTTTCAGTGGTAGTTAGAAGCTTTCAAAAGAGATTCTGGTAAAGTCATTTATTTGCACACAGAAAACCAAAGATTTTCTATAACAATTTCTGAACTGAAAACTACTGTTGAAATTCCTCCCCCCTCCTTTACCTCCACTTCTCTTTTGTCATAACTTCCTTGTAGGGACTTACTTCCTCGTCTTCCTTCTCTTATACCTGTTCATCCTTCTGCCATTCTGGGTCCATTTTGGAAGTACCCTAGGTTCAGTAAAAGGGAACCTACCTTGGTTTATCAACTATAATCAAAAGGAGAATTTGAAAGGCATAAGTAAAGAATTCCTGGATCCTCCTTAGGATCCTATTGGATTGGATAGGCTAGAGAATTTGAACCAAATGTTCAAATTTATGACCACAGATTCTCAGATTTATACCTGTTTGTTCACACATTGGTATCATAATTTATTTATTACAATAATTAGTTTTAAAGGGGCATAAGTTCTCAAAGGAAAAATCTTTGTTTCTGCCCAAAACAAAGTGTTTAGATTGCCTATAAACAAAAGAAGTTCTAGTTTGATCAATCTTTGTCGAATGTAAAGAATATTCACTTTCCTCATTCCCGCCAAATAGGAAATAACTAAGAGCATTTGGGGAAGGGGTTGGTCAGATTCTCTAGAGCAGCGATTCTCAGACTTGTGGGTCACAACCCAGAGGAACTGTATTAAAAGGCTGCAGAATTAGGAAGGCTGAGAACCATTGTGAGTCTAGAACCTGGATTTTCTTTAAATACTCAACCTTCATGTCCTCTTTCAAAAGAAGATAAGTCAAACCCCTGGAATAAGGAGAAAAATAAACACTGTAATAGACTAAACAGTCTTGTAGATGCCCTCATGTTAAGGTGTCCATTGTATAGCATTGCATTTTCATCATTTATTTACATTAGGAGTTCTGATTCAAAAATACAAAGATCAAAAGAGACCTCTACTATATTATAGTCAACCACTGTGTGGCTTGAGGATTGCCACCTAGCCTGAAAGCAATGGCTGCCACTGCCCTAATGATAAAAGGAACCCAGTAAATAATGATGGGACCTCCCAGGCACTACCTTTGTTCCACATTCTGTGGAAATGACTCTAAACTCCTACCACACTCAACATTATCATTTAGTAGACTGACTTCTGACGAAAGTTCTTATTCTTTTTGTTGCTCATATTACAATCTCCAGATGCAATCTAAATCCTGCCATTCATCTGCTTCTGCCTTCAGATGAAGTGCCACATGGCACCTAACTGACCAGGTTCTCTCTCCTAGGACAGACCTCAAGAAATCCCCTCACTAATGCTGATGTTACTTCATTTAGAAATGAATCTCACTTAAAGGATGAATGTAGGATTTATTGTGTGGGTTATGCTATAGTATCTTTAGCTTAGGAAATAAAAAGCGCTTATCTTTCAGGAGAGAGCTGTTTAACAAGTTGAGCTAATAGCATTAATTAGAGACTAACAATTGACAAAAGGAATAGCTGCAAATATTTATACTGATAGCAGATAAGCTTTCAGAGTAGCTCATGATTTTGGAGTGCTATGGAAATGAGACATCTATTTAACTTCTTCCAGTCAGTCCATAAAAAATAGACATATTTTAAAAGAATTATTGGAAGCTATATTAATGCCAAAATCATTGGTCATTATCATGATTCCAGGCTATTTAAAGGCCATCACTTCAGAAAGCAAAGAAAATCAAATAGCACTTAGTTTAGCAAATAAGGCTACCCTATGTCTATCTGAAAAAAGAAACTCAACCCATTCTAGCCTTCAAAGAAGCACTTTATTTTTGATATACATTTAGCTCAATCTAAAGCTCCCCAAACAGAGTAAGAAATGGGGGTGGGGGAAAATGGGAGATAGTACCCCTCAGAGGCTAGGCTATGACATGAACCAATAATTTTAATCAAATTTATATCCTCTTTGCATGCATTAAATCATTGGATCCTCAATAACATTATTGCTTGGGGACACAATACCATGGGAATCGTTTTCCAACTGGCACTCATAAAGTATATAATTGATGCCATATCTGCCCAAAACAGAATCAGGGGGACCTTTACATCGTTTTCAAGGTAATTTTCCTTTACCTGAAGCCCTGTCAAGGTATGACAACTAGGCTTCATTCAGTTACCAGCAACACAAGGATACAAGTATATTGTCATGATGGCTTGTATGGTTTCTTAGAGGGTAGAAGCATTTCTACACAGAAAAACAATAACCTTAGCTGTAAGTAAAATTCTCTTAAAAACTTATTCCAACCTGGAAGTTTCTCTGAAACTTTATAGCAAATGATTTCGCTGGACAAGTAATCTAGTCAGTATGTAAAATCTGGCCCATTCTTTAAAATTTCCATTGTGCCTATCACTCCTAGTCATTTTGGTTAGTGGAACACAAAATGAACTAGTTAAACCTCAAATGTCAAAATCAACTAAGGCTTTACAATTCCTGGATCAAATGCTCTTCTTTTGGTTTTGCTTAAATTAAGACTGAGCCCTCTTGGTAAATATCACTTGCCTTCATTTGAAATTATAACAAGCAGACCTATTAAACTATCCTCACAAACTGGTAAATTTATAATATTAAAATGCAATTTGTTGTATTATTATGGGGTCCTTATAAGGCAGAGAACCAAAATTGTAATTTAGCAAAAGATTCTCACCACAGTGAGCTCCTGAAGATTAAAACTCAAGAACCACTGGTTTCAATCAGGAGATTTTGTCTAATGAAAATAGTATCTTTTAAAAGACTCCATCTAACCAACATGGAAGAGACCATATCAGGTTTTCCTAATAAACCTTTATGCTAATAAGCTAAAAGGAATTGATTTCTGGATACACATCACTCCTTTAAAGAAAATGGCTTGACCAATTTGGACTTCATCTCAAAGCAGTGATTTAAAATTGAAATTCTTAGCCAGGTGTTATGGCAGGCTCCTGTAGTTCCAGCTACTTGGGAGGCTGAGGCAAGAGAATTGTTTAAGCCCAAGAGTTTGAGGTTGCTGTGAGCTGTGATGCTACGGAACTCTAACAAGGGCAACATAGTGAGACTGACTCAAAAAGTATGAAATAAAATAAAATACAATAAAATAAGATAAAATAAAATATAATAAAATAAAATTCTCCAGACCCATCGAGGACAAAAAAGGATGACATCCAAGGTAGTCAGCTTACCCAAAATATTACACTAGCTCTGTATGTAACTTAATATTACTAATGGTTAACAGATGAAGGTTTTTCTTTGTAAGTCCTCACTACATTTTTTTTATTTCTAGTTCTCATATTTTGTGTCTATTGCCACCATCTATTGCCCTCTTCTTGCAAAGGGCTCAGCACCTTGTGAAATCACAGAAGAAAGTATGCATTTCGCATACAGCCTCTTGTCTCTCTCAAGTTGTGTTAGCCTACCCTTATGTCTATCTCCTTCTCAAGGACAAGATTGGATAGAATATTATAAATTTATCCATGTTTCTCAAGAACTGTCATCAATGCCTGACACTAGTATGACTAGGGATGATGGATGTAGCTGACCTATTGATAACACTTTACAAAGAAAAACTCATAGGAAAAGATTTTCAGAAAAAATGATGTGTTTTAAAAAGATGTGTTTTTAAGCTTTAACAGTGCTGATACGAATGTGAGATGCGATAACTCCATTTGGGGATAGCGCCATGTACAACAGAAATCTGAGACAGTTTCATCTGCCTTACCCCTTTGTGTCATCTTCCTCAGCTCACTCCTTTAAGAATCACAACAAAGATATGTGGCCCAATAGCACTAGAGATATGGGATAAATACCCAAGGGACACTATTATACTATAAGGCATGGCACTATTATACTAGTGGCCTGGCATGCCACTGAATGGGCACAGTGACTGGATATTTCTCGTATAGCCCCCAGTGAAACATCTTAGTAAAATGTGGCACCAACCTGTGGCTGTGATTACCCCAAGGATGGTTAGGACCATGCTTTGGGGGTTATACATGGGTATAAGGAAGAATAGTTTATACCCTTTTAAAGCCTGCAAATCTTCCTCATTTGTAGTCATATTGAATTCATTCTGTATTTCATTAGTAAAATCATTTATCTTTCATCTTTCTTTCACAGCTGTGTATTGGGGATATCACTGGATATGTAAAGGCATTAAGCAATTATGCAAAAAATGCGCTAAATGATATCTCACTTTTAAACAATGGAGTTGCTCTTATGAGCAAGGCTGTATCACAGAACCATATAGCCTTAGCCATAGTCACTGCAGGCCAGTGGGGAGCCTGAACTATCATAATGACTGAGTGCTGTGTTTATATCACAGATGAATCAGATAACATCACTAAATTAGTGGCTGGTTTAAAACCCCCGAATAACTTACCTTTCCAATCCAATAGCCTCTCATCTTGATGGGCTAGGCACCTAACTTGAACCTTTGTGAACATTGGTAGCAGAGGCTGTTCCTTACTTCAGAATTATGATCATTTGTGATTTCGGAGTTTAGACCCTACAAGTTTAGACATTGCAAACAAGCTTAAAGAATTAAAGCAACTGACATTTTTCAGTAGAGAGGCCCTCTGGTATTTTGTTGTTGTAGGCTTGTGTGTTGTGTTTTCTTTCCTTTTTTGACCAAGTGCTTAAGCTTGTGTCACATGTTAGAGAATCCTTGCATATGTCAAAGAACAGGGCAGCGCAATCAGAGCTTAAGGTTAGCTCAGCTTAGTTCATAATTGACCCTGTGGATCCAAACCTCAAGATCATTATTTGGCTTGGTCAGCAGCTCAGGCTTTCTTAAAGATGTCCTTACTTTTAGTGAAGGGGGCGAGGGAGTCAGCGTGTTTACTTGGTGAAACAATAAATCCAGTTTTGAATAATTAATTCCGTTATTTATAATGCATGGTAAAAGGGTGAAGCTCCAGGAAGATAGGAAGTTTCCCAGCAGCTCTCTGGGGCAATACTGATGTCAGTAAGGAGGAGATGAAGTGTTATGGCTCATGTAAATAATGGGAAAATGACGAAAATCCTTAACAGAACCGCACAATCCACTTAGCATTAATATGCTTATAAACCAATCATTCTGTTCTTAAAAGTTCATAAGTGGGATCTCATCATTTGAAAAGAGAAACTCAATAGGGAGAAAGAATCCTGCTGAACAGAGAGTGGCTTTTGAAAGTATAATAATTTCTTAAAACCCAAAATATAACTGACAGAAAGAAGAGATAAGATCAAGATAATAAAGGAATGAAGGTATTTTGAGTGCTTGTGTGTAATTTTAAGAAAAAAGGAATCCAGTGTAGTAGATATCTCTCAATCTGCCTGCAGGACCCTCAGGATTAATTTTAAATAAGTCCATTTGATCAAAGAACCAACGTGGGAATTTACATACTGTGTTTTATTTTTCAATCTCTCCATAGATAGATGAACAGATAGGCAGATGAAAAGAGAAACAGCACACTCAGAATCCCAGTCTGTTTCCTTCTTATTAGTCAGTGTAAATAGTCTTAGGAAAAAAAAAAATCAAAAGTGGAAATGAAGAAAAGATAGAAGAAAGAGGAGAGAGGTAGTGTGAGAGGGAAAAAAAGGAGGGAGTCGGTCAGTGAGGAGAATAATTTTCGAAATAGGCAGTGAGAGAGAAACTAAAATATTTGTAGGCATCATGTTTCAGAAGCCCCCAAACAGCTTTTTGGGACAGATATTATTGATACTTTCTAGAAAAGAGAAAGCTCAAGTTCAGAGATGGTAGTTAACTTGAATAAAGTTCACAGCTAGTAAGTACCCAGTCTCCTTGGTAAGTGGGGGAGAGATTCAGGGCAGATTAAAGGTAAACACCAGTCCAGATGTAACAAAAGGAGCATTGATTTTCTTAAGTGGTCCACGCCCCAAGCCCCTTAGTGCTTGCTGTGTTTCACAATGAGACAATCAGAAAGACAGCCCTCTCCACCTTCCAGATCTCTCTGTACAGGAAGCACATCTTCTGCATTGATCTGCTTTCTTCCATACATATTTTTATTCTCTGAAATTTTTAAAATTTCAGAATATTAAAGGGGTACAAGTTGTTTATGGAATCGATACTCTTATAGTGCTTAAGGCAGGACTCTTCGGGTGCCCATCACCAGAACAGGGCTTATTATACCAAATAGTTAAGTTTTCCGCCTCACCCTTTCTTGGTTTCTCACATCCTTTATGTTGCCTTGTGCCCATGTGCACCCATCATTTAGCTCCACTTCTAAGGGAGAACATGCGGTGTTTGGTTTCCTAGTCCCATCTTCACTGGAGATAATGATTTCTAGTTTCACCCAATTTGGTTGATTCCACCTCTCTGCAATTGTGAATTGTGCTGTGATGAACATTGATACATGGCATTAACTTGTTAATTTGTGATCCTTCAGTCTTTTTAATTTAGAAATTTAAAGCTATGAACCTTACCCTGAGGACTGCTTTTGATATAGCCCTAGATTTTGAAAGTTTATGTCCGCTTTGTTATTCCCTTTGAGGAATCTTTTGATTTCCATCTTTATTTCATCATTGATCCAAGGATCATCCAGCAGCAGGTTGTTTATTTTCTATTGTTTTGTATAGATTTCAGTGTATCTCTTGGAACTGATTTCTAGCTTGTTCTACTGTGGTCTAAAAAGATGCACGGTATGATGTCAATATTTTTGAATGTGTTGAGACTTGCTTTGTGGCCTGGTATGAATAAACTGGAGAATGCCCCATGTTCTGATAAGAAAAATTCATATCCAGTAGTTTCTGAGTAGAATGTTGTGTAAATGTATGTTGAATCTATTTTTTTTTAGAGCCTGATTAAGTCCAATGTTTCTTTATTCATTTTCTGCTTCAATGAGCTGTCTAATTTTGTCAGTTTGATGTTGAAGTCCCCAGCAATTAAGATGCTACTGTTTTATTTTGCTTAGATCTGGTAGAATTTGCTTTATGAATCTGTGAGCTCCTGTGTTAAAAGCATATATATTTATAATTGTTATGTCTCGTTGAATTTCTCCCTGTGCCATGGTATAGTGACCACTTTTGTTTTTTTTTCTTCCTTTGTTGATATAAAGTCTATTCAATATGATACAAGAATGGCTATCTCTGCTTGCTTTTTTTTTTTATTGTTGGGGATTCATTGAGGGTACAAAGAACTAGATTACATGGAATGCATTTGTTAAGTAAAGTCTTGTAATTGTGTCCCACCCCCAAAAGATGTGTCATGCACCGTGACCACCCAGCCCCACCATCCTTCCTTCTCTCTGTTCTTCCCTTTGCTTATCCCCTCCCTCATTCCCTGTCTTGGATCTCCCCTTTCCCCCCCTTTTCTCTCACTGCTCTCTCCTTCCCCCACTCCCCACCATGTACAAGGTCATCAACTGTCTTCATATGAGAATTGAGTACACAGGATTCTTCCTTCTCCATTCTTGTGATGTTTTACTCAGAATGATGTGTTCCACTTCCATCCAGGTTAATACAAAAGATGCCAAGAAAGTCTCCATCTTTTTAATGGCTGAATAGTATTCCACAGTATACATATACCATGCTTATTTGCATTTGGGTGAAATATTTTTTCCACCCTGTTACCTTGACTTTGTATAAGTCCTTATGGTTCAGAAGTGTTTCTTGATACAGAGATGCTTGGATTGTGTTTCTATATCCAGTCCATGTCTTTTAAGTGGGGCATTCAGACAGTACACATTGAGATATAGCATTGATATGTGGAATGCTGTACAGCTCATCATGTCAGATAATAACTAACTGTTTTGTTTTCCCTCTCTGCTATTGTTTTACAAGAGCTATAAGCCTCAACTTTTGAGCTATTTTTGTGCTTTTCCATGTATAATACACTTTTGATCATTTCTTATAAGGCAGGTCTAGTGTGACAAATTCTCTTCATGTTTGCTTGTCTGGTAAAGTCTTTATATCTCTATCAGTTAAGAAACTTACTTTTGCAAGATACAGAATTATCAGCTGGTAGTTATTTTATGATAGAAAGCCAAATATGGGGCTGCAATCCCTTTTGGCTTATAAGGTCTCTTCTGAGAAGTCTAGTAGCCTGATGGATTTGATTTTCCTTTGTAAGTTAGTTGTTGCTTTTCAATTTGCAGCTTGTAGAATTTTCTTCTTCATTTTGACTTTGGCCATGTTGATAACTATGTGTCTTGGAGACATCCTATTTTGATTCTTCCTAAGATTCCCAAATAAATTTTAGGGGGGCTGGAATTTTCAAAATGGCTAGGGATAGTGAGTCAGAGAAATGCTGTTTTATTAATGTTGTCATGATCCTGATTTCCCCCTAGATTGATGTGACAGGAAAAGGACTAATTTTAGTGGCAAGATTTTATAATCAATTTCTTGATCTGAATTAAAACAAAATGCTTTCAGGGTCCTGCAAAAAATTGGGAGCCAGTGTTAGCTCCACCTCTTGGTAGCTACTAGGCTTCAGGTAAGACCCTCCTGAGACTATCATGACTGTGTTGAAGGATTATTACAAGGATCATATGAGTACACACTGTAGTCATATGTCATATGTTACATGACAGATGCCAATATTTCCATCTCACTGGGAGCTTAAAACTCTTCTAAGTGTTTTCTTTTTAACAAATCTCATTTAATTTTCACAGTAGCCCTATGCAGATGAAATCTTACTGTCATCATGTTATAGGTGAGAATACTCACCTAAAGTCATTCACTTTTGTCCTGATTTCTAGACAAGAAGTGAGGCAATCAGCCTCCAGCTTTCAGGCAGCTTCCCATTTCACTGTACTGTATTTAGCAGTCAAAGCTTTTTAAACCTTTGCAAAGCCTATGCAAGTGTAGAAAGTACTTTTGCTGTTACTCTTGTCTATAAGGGACCCACAATCGTACACGGGTGGTGGGATGGAGAATACTGCCAGCCAAGCAAATGACATCACAAAAAAAGTGAAACTTCACCCAAACTTCCAAAATGTTCCTGTCAAAAGGTTATGTTAATTTATATGTTCCACCATTTGTATGATAACAACAAGCTTTTTAATATTTTTCCAGTATAAAATCACAAAAAGTTGAATGTGCTTTTTCCAAAAAAAATATTCTGTGAAGATTCTGATGAGTATGTCTAGGAGAGGATCAACTCATTCCTGCACTCATGTAAAGAAGCAGTTTTTTAAAGACATGCTAAGCAAAAATTCAGAATGACAGCCTTGCATTTATGAGCACATATGTGCAGTTCTAAAAGGTAGTGTACACTCAAAGCATGTGCCTTTTCAGAAAGTAAAAGTATACTTTGTGTGCACTTTTGCAAATAGCCCTCCCATGGGAATGTTGGCACTCCAGGACAGCCTTCATCCTCTGCAGTAGAACCATTCTTTTGTGGCTCCAGCAGAAGTATTTAACCAGTCCTTCACCCAGTACATATTTCTGCCGAGTGCAGTTGGAAGAGGCCCAGAAATGCAAATGCTCCAGTCAGACTGCCACATGCATGACCTGGAGCTGGCTGCAGAGCAAACTGCAAACAAAGAGACTTCCATGATCTTGCTATGAAAAATTTTGACTTAAGGACCCTGATTTACTGGAGGGCTTCAATTTCTATGATGTTATCTTTTCTTTAGCCAATTCTTTACATTTTTACTTTTGTTATGTATCATAACTAACTTTTCCTCCTTTAGTTCAGAAGATGCTCAGACTATCTTCTGTTTCCTCCCTAAAGCTAGGGCTCCTTGGCCCTCAGCTGTAGTCTCAACAATTCTACTTTCCCAGTTCTGTGCGCAATACTCAAGACCAGGGAGGACCTTAGATGGGGAGCACTAAAGTATCTTGGGACAGAATCATGTCACTTGGGCGATGAGTTCTTCCATGTTCTTGGGACACACTTTTTACAGTTAGGTTTTTGTCCCAGCAGTGGATGAACCTGTATTCAGTCCATGTGTTAACACAGGTCCTACTGGAGTGATGTTCTCTTTTATTCATCAGTCTTCCGAATGTTTCACTCCATCCCACACAAGTCTTAGGACCTACAACCTTTTCTGTAACTGGAGAAGTGAGCAGATGGTTCCCCATGCATGACTTCCATGGCTGACTTCTCCAGTGGTCCAGGGGTCGGGAGCAACGAGGGGCTGGGTTACAGAGTGCCGGTGGCTTCCCAGGAGACAGGACACCTCCAGAAGGGCTCTGAGCCAAGGATGATTGTGTGGCTGTCAGAGCAGGAGGACATTGGAGTCAACTGAGCCTCCTCACTCCATGTGTTGTCCAAGTGGCTGAGGTGGAGATGTCCCTCCAAGAAAAGCTCAGGACTGCACTCCCAGGAAGTGAGGTCTTCCTGATCTCTGGGTTGTGATGGGGTTGCCCCATTGCTAACGAACACCTCTTTTTCTGTCATCCTGTGTCATCGGTCTCCAGGACCTTCTCTTTTTCCTCCTCCTTCATCATCATCACCAGGGCCCTCACTTCCTTCTCCTTCTGTCAAGGTATGAGGAGGTGCATGGGTGTTATCTTCCTTATAGCCCTGACCTCCTGCTCAGGTAGGAAGGCAGAAGAGTGACATTGTAACATCAGAGAAAAGGGAGCCTGATGACCCTGGAGTGTCCAGTCATAATGGAAGTTGAAGGAGAAAGCACAGCTGCTTTTTAGGAGCCTCAACCCATGGCCCATTGGGAAGGATTCTCAGAATGAAGCACACAGCCTGTGGAAGAGGAACCTTCCTCCTAGGGTTGATGTGAAAGATCCCATCCCCATAAAGAGGTGATCCTGCTTAGGGTTCCACAACATAGGCATATGGTGGGAAGGTGTGGAAGTCACTGGTTGGTAAAGGATTGGCCAGGCAGAACCATTGGCTAGAGGGAGGGCAGTGATGATGGCTCTGCTAGGCCAGTGTAGGCCTGAAAGACCAAGCTTGCTGTGAAGATTCTTCATTGAGGGCAAGTTGTGTGCAGTACATTTCCAAAAAGAAGCAAGAAAGAACCTGTACTTGGGTCCACCTTCTCTAGATACTGAACAGAGCCTGCTTCAGGCCTAGAGAAGAGACAATCCAATCCTGCCAGTCTCCTTCGGGACCCCTCCAGTCCCTCTCGGCCACCATGGCCATGAGGGTCACCAGTTCAACTGGATGCTGCACCCTGTGACTTGGCAGGCAAGTTTTCTGCACTTGTTTTTACAAATCCTATAAAATGACAGTTAAAACTTAGTGAGTTCCTCAGGTCATACAGATGGGTGTGGCCCAGCCAGGCTTTGAACCCAGGTTGTATGATTCCAGAGCTCCTGCCTCTTTGTCACTTTATTATCTCTTAGGGTACCTGGCACCATGACAGAGCTATACCAAGCACATGCATCCCTAGGGGAGCTCTTAACTTCAACTCAAGTTGCCCATGGTCCCCACTGAAGATGCACAATCTCCTCAGAAGATGCAGAGCACATGCACCAACTGTCACCACAGCATCTTTCTACATTCTTCTTCGAATGGAGCCTGGCAGTCCAGATTTTACTTTTAGTCTGTTTTGAAGCACCCATATATGTAAAGATTGTGGACCATCCTGAAAGAAATTCACCCATGGATTATTCCATATGAAAAAGAAGACAGTTTCTCTGGCCTTCCTGCAATTTGTCTAGAATAGAAATACATTCATTTACAAGTTAATAGTGGAACAATATATTGGATTAAATCAGGAGCAATGTAATTTGGTCATTGTGAGCAAGTCAGCAGGTTCCTCTCTTCACTATACATTATTGTCACTTAAATTTAACTCTAGATATTTTTGCACCCAAGGAGAAGATTTACTTTTGGGTGTCAGGGTAAAGGTAAATGCATTATTGTCCAGAAAGACTGAGAAAGTCTTACATATATTTGATCTAGTTTTAATCTTGTTTTGATGGCTTATTTCATTGGAGTTTTTTTCTGCCTTATAGGGCTACTGCTGTGCTTCATACATATGACATGCAAAATTTTAAGAATCAAAAATCAGAAAACAATAAATATATTTTTATATTTTTTTAGTTTTAAAAATGTCCACTTAAAATAATATCAGGCATAAATATTACAAAATTAGTTTTAACTCTTTTCTCATAAGAATCATTTCATAACATGTCAAAGCAAATTGGAACTTACATTTCCAACAAAGCTGAGGTTGATAGGACACAAAATGTTTTCCTCAGACCCCAGTACTGACTGAAAAAAGGTGAGCTAGTACAAACCCGGTTTAACCTCTCCAGGATCAGAAATGATTTACAGTCAGAACACTTAACCATAATTCCTTGATATCATTTGATGTCAACTCAATAAGGAACAGTCTTTTGATTTTCTTTGAATGAAAACAAAAAGCTGGGACAGATTTTGGAAGATGATCACATATCAGACTTATCTGAAAAGAATAAATTCACAGTTATGTAATTTCCATTTTTTATCCCAAAGGGTAAAAACTCATTAAACATATAATTAATATTGGGATTCAGGACAATATAAAGGAATTTGAACAAGGGTACCTCAGAAACATCTACTCTAGATTTATCTTGTTACATGGTAGTAACTGGACAAGATGCTTTTTTGAGATACGGAATATTCTCTTATCAGTCCTTATAAGGAAAAAGAAAAGGTTGGAGGTGGTTGTTGGATATTGAAATATAATTTGTTAAGGTAAAATATTTCCCAGAAAAAAAAATGAATTTAACACAAATATGTTAATAACAGCAAATTATAATTGTCAGGTGATATTACTTTTAATTAGATAAATTTTAAAAAACCGATCTCTAGTAACATCAAATAACCACCTGGTGGGCCGGAATTGGAGGGAATTGCAGTAGTGACAATCATGCAGAGCTGGTGACCTGGGGTTGAAAGTGGTACTTGTCGTCTGCCATCTCGTCTTCATCACCAATAGCCTGTTCTCAGTCCTGCAGAGTTAGTGTAGGACTATATTAAGTCGGCTAGACTCCACTGATCCACAGAGCTCATTAAACAAACATTTCCCCCTACCATAACTTCTGTCTCCTCATTGTCAGTCCCTCTCTCTTCTCACTTTACTAAAACCAGCAAAACCAGACAGGCTTGTGCAACACAGACTCTCCTTGGTTGCTCTATTTCCTCTCCAGTCCACTTTGTGTTTCTGGAAATGTACCAAATCCTTCCTGTCATTGATGATTTCCACAATTTCTTGGGTTTTTTTTTTTTTTTTGGTCTATACATTTTGATATTTCTATACTTTTATTTAAATTTTTATTTAAATATGCTTTCAGATGGAACACAAAGTTAATATGTGTTCTATCACCTTGAACTGAAAATCCCAGTTGATTATTGTGCTTAAGCTTCCCATAGAACACCAACTTCACTACCAACAGATGTAACTGTGAACTTCACCTTTTCTTGAGCAATAGCTAAGGATTTAGCACAGGATAGTCTATAATGGGGAAATGATTCCCATCCCATCAAGTTGATTTGAAGATTAAATTAGGTCATTAAAATGAGACTGCTTTGTAAAGTTTCAATCGCTATGCAAATGCTTTGAGTTAGATTTTTCTTTGTGGCTGTATCAACTATATTCAGGACGTTGGTCACATGAGAAAGTGCCATTTGCCTGTTTTGTAAACCAAACTACATTTTCAATAGCTCAGTGGAAATGAAAGGCTTTGGCTGTGAAGATTGGGGTTGAACCCACAGATGTTTCTCAACATCCATCACTACATGAGTTTCTCCTTCCACCAGTGTTAAGGACCTACTTCCAACCCAATACTCTACGTTTGGTAAACACTTTTGAGTTTTTAAATATTACAGCCTTTGTAGGCCATAAATAATGTCTGTAGCTCGAGCCTCCTTCTCTTTTTCCTCCTTTCTTTTTCTTCCTTAATGAACCTTAGCCATTGTTAGCTTACAGGTCTACAAAATGATCTGTGGACCACTTTTTACCCATTTCTGTCCTTTACCTTTACTGACTAGAGGGCACATGTTTGAGTAAATCACTTTTGTGAGTCAATTATGGGTCTCTCCAATCCCGTCACTGCTCTCCTGCAGTCACTAATGAAAATAGCATCAAGGGAGATCAATAAAAGTCAGGTTACCCTAATTTCTTCAAGGCTTACTCAGTGCAAAAAAACCAGGTCCTCACATTTCCTCCAGGAGCCCTGCAATCTGGGCTTCCATTTCATGTCTACCTTCATTTTCTCCCTCCTCCCTTCCACTCTCCTCCCTCTCTCCTTCACACACTGGTGTTATCCTGTTCCCAGAATACTCTGGTGACATTCTTGCTTCACAGCCTTTCCATCTGGCTGTTTCCTCTGCCTATAAACTCATTCCTCACAAAAAGCACATTGTTCTCTCCCACAACACTGTGATGTTCCTTCTTAAATTTCGTCTTACTCTTAAATTGTAACTCCTTGCCCATAAGCTAACACTGTCCATCTCTTTTCCTGACTTCTAGTTCTGTTTAACACATATCTGATATATTATTTAGTTCACTCATTTATTTACATTGCATCTAATATGTTGGTACTTACATTTATATACTGTATTTTGAATGTTTTCATTATTATTATATCTGCTGTGATGATCTGTGATCATTGATTTTTAATGTTACTATTGTAATTGTTTTGGGAACCATGATCCATACCCCTATAAAACAGCTAGTTTAATTTATAAATGTTGTGTGCTTTCTAACCGATCCAAAAACTGATCATTGCCTCATCTCTGTCCCACTCCTAAAGCCTCTCTATTCCCTGAGACATAGCAATATTGAAATTAGGCCAATTAGGAATGCTACCATGGTCTCTAAGTAGTCAAGTAAAAGGAAGAGTTATATGTGTCTAACTTTAAATCAGAAGTTAGAAATGATTAAGCTCAGTGAGAAAGGCAAGTTGAAAACCGAGATGGGCTGAAAGCGAGGCTCTCGTACCAAGTAGTTAGCTATGTTGTAAATGCATAGAGAAGTTCTTGAAGGAAATTAAATGTGCTACTCCAGTGAACACATGAATAATAAGAAAGCAAAACCCTTGTTTCTGATATGGAGAAAGTTTCAGTGGTTTGGGTAGAAGATCAAACCAGCCACACAATTTCCTAAAGTCAAAATCTCATCCACAACAGGGCCCTAACTTTCTTCAATTCTATTAACTCTGAATTCTAAGAGAGGCAGGGAAGCTGAGGAAGAAAAGTTGAAGCTAGCAGAGACTGGACATGAGTTTTTAAAAGAAGAAGCCAGTTCTGCAATAGAAAAGCTCAAGTGCTGATGCAGAAGCTGCAACAAGCCACATATCCAGGACATCTAGCTAAGATAATTGGTGAAGGTGGCTTCACCAAAGAACGGATTTCCAGTGCATATTAAACAGTCTTCAATTGGAAGAAGGTGCCATTAAGGACTTTTGTAACTAGAGAGAAGTTAATACCTGGCGTCGAAGTGTCCAAGGACAGGCCCACTCCTTTGCTAAGGGCCAGTGGAGCTGGCAATTTTTCAGTTGTTTACCATTCTGAAAATTCTGGGCCTCTTAAGAATTATGCTAAATCTACTCTGCCTATGCACTACAAACTGAAAAACAAAGTTTGTACAACAGCACATTTGTTTGCAACAGGGTTTATTAAATATTCTAAGGCCACTGTTGAGACCTACCACTAAGAAAAAAAGATTTAAAATATTCTTTTGAAAATATTGCTGGTCCCTGACAGTATACCTGATCACCCAAGAGCTCTGATGAGATGTACAAAAGTATGAGTGTAAGCTTGTTAAGCCAACATCCATTCTGCATCTCCAAGGTCAGAGTGCAATTTTTTTCTTCCCTGAATATGTATTTATTTTACAATTGTAACTATTTACGTATTTATTTTTAATTTCATAATATTAGGGGGTACACATGTTCTATTTACATACTTTGTTTTTCTACAGTTTGACTCAAAATTATAAGTGTACCCTTCACCCAGATTGTGTGCACTATACCTAGGAGGTGTGAATTTACCCATCCCCTCTCCTCCTCTCCCTCAGCACAGAGTGGGATTGCTGGATCAAATGTTAAGTCTACTTTTAGTTCTTTGAGGTATGTCCATACAACTTTCCATAGAGTTCCTGTCTCTTCCCATACATACCATTTGTCATTTTGGGACTTTTTTTTTTTATTAAATCATTGCTGTGTGCATTAATGCAGTCATGGGGTACAATGTGCTGGGTTTATATACAATTTGAAATATTTTCATCAAACTAGTTAACATAACTTTCGTGGAATTTTCTTAGTTATTGGGTATGATCCATTCTCATTGGAGTTAGGTAATATCCTATTGTGGTTTTTATTTGCATTTCCCCAATAATTAGATATATTAAGCTATATTAAGCATTTTTTTCATAAGTTTGTTGGTTGTTAATATGTCTTCACTGAAAAGTTTCCATTTATGTCTTTTGCCCACTTTTTAATGGGGTTGTTTGATTTTTTTTCTTGTTAATTTGTTCAAGTTCTTTGTAAATTCTGCTCATCAGTCCTTAACCAGAGGTACAACATGTGAATATTTCCTTCCATTTTGTAGGTGTCAAGGTGTAAGTTTAACTTTCAAGTCTTACTTCTTAAGAAACATTTTGTAGGTCTATAGGTACCATAAATAGTAATTTCTATGGAAGATCTAGGTAAAATAAACTGAATGCCTTCTGGAAAAGATTGACCATTTTAGATTCCACTAATATCATTCTTGATTCATAGTAGGAGATCAAAATATCAACATTCACTGGAGTTTGAGAGGTGCTGATTCCAGCTCTCATGAATAATTTTGGGGAGCTCAATACCTCAGGAGAAAAAGTAACCATACACATTGGAAAAATATTAAAGCAAATAGCATAAGAAGTTGAGCCTAAAGATGTGACCCAACTGAGACAATGTCATGATTAAACTTGAATGCACTTGGAATTACTTCTTATGAAAGTGGTTTCTTGAGAGGGAATCTACTCCTGGTGAAGATGCTGTGAATATTGTTGAAATGCCAAGGAAGGGTTTCGAATATTACATAAACTTAGTTGATAAAGCATCAGCAATACTTGAGAGGATTGCCTCTAATATTGAAAGTTCTACTGTGGGTTAAATACTATCAAACAGCATCGTGTGCTACAGAGACAAACAATTTTTGAAAGGAAAATCTAATTTATGTAGCAAATTCCACTGCAGCCTTAGTTTAAGGATTGCCACAGCCACCCAACCTTCAGCAACTATGCCCCTCTCTGGGTAGCAGCTATCAACATCAAGGCAAAACTCTTCACTAACAAAAAAGAGGATGCACTAAAGCTGCAGATGCTCTTTAGTATTTTTAGCAAGAAAATATTTTTCGGGTGGGTTAATTTTATTTTAGACATAATTTATTGCATACTTAATGGACTGCAAATATAACATAAACATAAGTTTTATATGTACTGGGAATCCAAAATTGTGTGTGATTTGCTTTATTGTGATATTCAGTATTCACTTTATTTCAGTAGTCTTGAACTAAGCCTGGACTATCTCCAAGGTAGGCCTGTACATGATTTTCTAACCCAATGTGTTCCTTTTATAAAAGTCGCTAAACACAGGTTCCATCTGTTTCAGGACAAAATAATCTGAGCTGATTTATTCTGATTTTCTTCCAAAAAATTATGTTTAGAAGAAAATCAGTCTTGGTACTTTCTAATGAGTAAACATAAAAGAATATTAAAATGAATAAAAAATGATGCATGCCATATACCTATGAAAAATCTGAAGCTAAGAAATAGGAAAATTTGCTAAATGTCCCATAGTTAATCATAGCAAATCTCCCAGAGTCCACTCCAAAAACACATCTTACATACCAAAATAGCTTTTTTATCAATTTAAGGAAAATTGAGGGCTTATTATACTTGTCCTTATCTATGCCATCATCATAATGGCTGGGCATGCAGGAAAAAGCCTAAAGGGACTTCTTCAGATACACAAGGCTTGGCTAGATATATGTTTTAGATGAAGGTCTGAAAATCTTTTCTGCAAAGGGTCAGATAGTAAAGAGCTTTTGCTTTGTGGGTCCTATGACCTTTATCACAACTTTTCATGCTAAAGCTATTCAACTCTGCTGCTGTGGTGTGAACCAAGCCCTGGGTGATATGTCAACCAATAAAACTTTCTTTACTTTAAATGGCAACTTTTCTAACGGGTAATGACTCACAGATAAAAAATGAACATGGCTTCAAGATTTTGTTTAATTCATATCAGGCAGATAGGACAAGTATTTCAGAGGCCAGGTCAAAGAATAGACATATTTAGGGGTCAAGATTATTGAAATGCATCTGCAATTGAAGGAAATCTAGCTTTTCCCCAGGGGACAGGGAAATTTATTTCTGCACAGAACTGAATTTATTTGCATGTCTACACATGAGAATTATTTCTTGCTTTTCTCTCAGTTGCTTACAATCTACAGTCATAAAATAACTCCCCTAGAGCCCAGAATCAGAAGAATGTACGGTGGACAGTGGTGTTTATCACTGAACACACCCTATGGATGGAGGGCTTGAGATCTGCTTTGTATACTCCTGCCTCGAATGAACCGAAGGAAATTAGAGAAAGGTAACAGCATTTTATTTCTCACTGAAGCACTCACAGAGGAAGAGAAGAGAGCATTTGGGCTGGTCGATATTTCAGGAAAACAAGTAAAATAAAAACTTTAGAGCTTCAGAGTGGACTCTGTGGTAGGATTTAGTAGTGAACAATTGTAAAGCCTGTACCCTTCCTACAAGGTCTAAGCTACTTCAAAGCCTGGGACTCCGATCTTTTCATGCATAAAACAGGAAAGATAAATCCACCTATTTTAATTCCCTGGAGTTTCCTGAGGATCCAATACGATGAATATAAAAATTTCGGAAATACAACAAGTGTAAGAATAATTATACAAAGGACCCACGCACACAAAGCTGTGATTTAAATTTGCTGGGCTGGTGACTGATGGCTTCCAGCTTCTTGTTCTAGCTTCAGTTTAATTTGTTCCTCATCAGTGCTTGCCGCCTAGGTAATTTGGGAGCAGATGGTGAGAGGAATGGAGGATGTTCCCTTCAAAACTGCCACCTACTTGCCTCTCACTCTGGGCCATGAGAGCCTCCCTGTGTACTCTCTCATCCCTCATCACTAGCCCAGAAAAGTGATCTTTATTGCTTGTGATATAGTCCTTATTGCCTAATTAGAGGCACTGGGAAGAAGTGGGAGATGACTTCACTTGAGTTCATTAGGAAATAATATATCAGGTCTTGTTTAATTACAACTGAATTGCTGCCACCTATTATAGAGCAGAACCTTGCTGCAATGATAGAGGTGGCAGAAGTCTCTGTCTCCCATTATTCCAAGATCCACATTAGCTCAGTGGGAAAGGAGAGACTGCTCATCTGGGCTGGAGTTGCAACACACACACTGGCCAAGGTTTTTATCTAATTGTGACCCTTTTATCAGCCAATAATGTGATCAGTATCACATGCCATTCAGTGAGTCACTCCTCACAGCTGCTAGGGCTCTAGTGGAATGAAAATGCTAATTCCCATTGTTGGCAATTGCTTCTGAATGGCACAGAAAAAAAAAAAAAATCTCATTCATTGTGTCTAACTGCTTAATTGCCGGACATAATGTCTTGCACTAAAAGGAGGATAGAAATGGATTAAGCAAGGACATAATCTCCTTTCAGGTACAAGGCAAAAACAGTAGTCAATTTCCTGCTTGCTAGAATAACATGTGCTTGCTAACTGCAATACTCCTATCTTTGTCAATCATTTTTTGCATGTCTACCGTGCAATTAGTTCCACTTTTTGCTTGTTTTTGTGGTAAAATTTGGTTAGAGTTGGATAAGACTTAATTCCTATGCACCAGGAGTTTACACTCAAAGAAGATAGTACATGTAGGCAAGTATTTATAATATGAAGTAAACAGAGATATTTAGGAAAGCATTCTACATGAAGTTTTCATTGAGGAGTTGGAACTTAGAGTAAATGTTTAAAAAGATGGATGGATTTAGATATAAAAATGACTGGACAAAGAGCATTACAGACCAAAAATTACAAGCAAAAATATACATTTGATAATATGATCATCAGTCAGAAATGATTTGGATGGAGTTTAGAGTTACTAGAAGTATAACAAGGAATAAGTTGAAGACTAGATATACAGATCATGATGATTTTGACAGACTTTGGCTTTTCTTTTCGGTTGCCCAGTATCTCTTAACCTAATTAGTCACATACTGATTTCCTTCGGAGAATTGCCTATTGTATATAAATTAACAAGGCTGTATGAAAATCAAGGGGCATTGCTCTCCCTATTCAAGGTACTGCTTCTTAATCCAAGTCATTTAAATATAATCTCTTTTTAAGACCTTTAAATCTTCAATAGGGTGATGAAAGATTCAAATAGTGCTGAAGCTTAATGGTGGTGGCCCTGGCTCTCAACTAGTCTTATCCTATTTCAAAGCTGGGTTTCTTGGAGGCTATTCACCTGTGGCTAGCCTTTATCTTGACTTAGTGAATTCTCTTTTATTCTCTTCTAATTTATTCCTGAATTGCTGATATTCAGTCCATGGACTATTATAATCCATGAAGATTATATTACATGTATATGTAATCTTCTACTTTATATTCCATATATATAATATATAATATTATATATGTACCTTCTACTTTCATATCATCAAACATTTTAAGTAAAGAAGCAATACTTAAAAAACAGGAATTTTTGAAAATCCCTAGATTCCCTACATTGGGAAAATGTATCTTGTTTGAAAACAACAAGGAAATGAGAGAATAGGTGTGTAAACTAGAAACAGTTTGAGCAACTGTAACAATAACAGCAGTGAAACAAAACAAAACAATAGTTTCAATAAGAAGTTGGTAGATGAACTGTTCAGATGTTCAGGATAGTTCTGCTCCAAAAAACAATTTAGGGATCCAAGTTCTCTCTATTTTTTAATTCTACCTTCATCAGAGTGCTGTCCTTATTTACATGATATAATTTGGGTTAGATCCACACTCCAGATCAAGGCAAAGTGGCTAACCCTTTTAAGTAGGTGACCAGAATTTATATAGTCTACTTCTCTTCATAGTTCATTGATAAGAATATGATTATATGAGCATGTCTAGCTATAACAAGACTGAAAAATAGTCTTCAGGTAGACAACTGTGGGTGCCACCAAATTTCAGCAGATATTCCATGATAGGCAGATGGTCCCGGTAAAAGGTAAAGAGGTCCTAAATTAGTGCTTGAAATAAAAGTGGAGAGGAGAGGAAAATAGGTTAGAGACATAATCATTTGAATATAGTATTTAGACTTGGATATAGGTACAAGGATGACAGATTTTATTTCATTTTATTTTTTGAGGGGGTACATTGTCCTGTTTTAATATACAATTTGAAATACTTTCATTAAGCTGGTTAACATAAATTTCATGTTATTTGCTTAGTCATTGTATTAAAACATTTATATTCTAGTTCTAGATCACTTGTACCCTTGATAAACAGATATATAGGTGATCTTTCCAGTCACCCTCCCACCACCCAACCGCCCTTCTCCCCTCCCCTTCCCCACCCCCTCCCCATATTCTTGGGCTAGAATTGAGTTGTATCTTTTGTTTGAGAGCTATAGATTAGTTTCATAAAAGGGCTGTGTACATTGGATACTTTTTCTTCCATTCCTGAGATACTTTGCTAAGAAGCACTGTACTTTTTTTTATAGCGGGCTTTCTCGTAGGTGTGAGCATCTCATTTTGGTTTTGATTTGCACTTACCTAATCATTCATGATGTTAAGCAAACTTTCGTGTGGCCATTTATATATTTTCTTTGAAGGCATTTCTACCCAAGGTATTTGCCCATTTTTGTTTTAACTGAATTGTCTTTCTGTTATTTACTTGTGGGGGTTCTTTATATATTCTGACTGTTAAAACCTTATTAGATACGGAAAATGCAACTTAGGCCATTCCATACTTATGAATGGGGGCTCCCCAAGCTCCCCATAAGGATAACTTACAATTAAATAATCAAATGAACAGTTTGGAAACTAATTTCTTCGTGCATGTAAAGAAACCTGCATGGACCAAGCAGTTCATGGGCACAGCGTCTTTATACCAGTGGCTGGTGTCATAGGCAGATAGAGAAGCAGCTGATAGGAAATGCAAGAACACAGAATCAGAAGACCCAGAGCCAACAAGGTTAGGACGAGAGAATTAGCCGCAGCCTTCCGTCCTGCTGAAGCAGGATCCCTAAGCTTGAGGAGCAGGGGTCTAACCTTGAGTGGTCTATAAAGGTTTGCTGTGCAGTTAGTGAGGACATCAGCTGCCTCAAGGCCATTTATGATGAGAAAAGAGAAAAAGGTTGTGCAGACATCCCTGGATGCCTTTTCCAAGAAACTGACGTCAGTGGTCAGCTCCCCTCCTCCAGCAATGGAGTCCAATCCTGACTCTGACTCTGCAGCACCCCCCCACCCCCCCCACCCCCCCACCCCGGTCCAGCACCACTGCCACCGTCACCTTCCAGTCAGCGCCTTCCTGCCTCAAAGACGCCCTTCTGGTAAGCAAGACAGGAACACAACTTTGGTGTTAACCTTTAATATATTTTTTTGAAATTTCTCCTATCTCCTATCTAAACTTTTTGTATGAATTTGTTTTTATGTTCTATTTGTGCGATTAAAAGAAAGAGCACCCTATTTCTTTCCTGTAAGTTTATATTACAGTTGCTCGGTGCCTATGGCTCAATCGGCTAAGGCGCCAGCCACGTACACCTAAGGTGGCGGGTTCAAATCCCCAGCCCGGGCCCGCCAAACAACAATGATGACTGCAACCAAAAAACGGCTGGACGTTCTGGCGGGCGCCTGTGGTCCCAGCTACTTGGGAGGTGGAGGCAGGAGACTCGCTTGAGCCCAGGAGTTGGAGGTTGCTATGAGCTGTGATGCCATGGCACTCTACCCAGGGCAACAGCTTGAGGCTCCGTCTCAAAAAAAAAAAAGTTTATATTACAGTGCAGGGGTACTATTATTAAAGTGTTACACTGTATTATTATTATCACATATGAGCCACTGTGGTATCATTGTTGTTATTAATATCAACATATATGCACGGTTCCTCAGGGGTCTGAGTTACGACGAATCTGACCTGGAGACGTCCCCAGACACGTGTCTCGTCTGTAACCCAGGGACCGCCTACGTGTGATTTCTAAATATTTTCTCCCTCTCCATAGGTTGTCTTCTCACGTTCTTGATAATGTCCTTTGGTGCACAGAAGTTTTAATTTAGATGAAGTCCAGTTAATCTGTTTTTTCTCTTGTTGCTTATGTTTTGGGTACCCTATCTAAGAGTCCAGTGTCAAATCCAAGGTCGTAGGGATTTAGCTGCATGTTTCTTCTAAGAACCTGATTGTTTTAGCTCTTCTACTTCAGTCATTGATCTGTCCTGGTTAATCTTTGTACACAGCACAGTGTGGGGGATCTCTGCACAGTGTGGGGGGTATCTCTGTGTCTTTGTACACAGCACAGTGTGGGGGCATCTCTGCACAGTGTGGGGGATCTCTGCATTCTTTTACCCTTTTGCACCTGGAAGTCCAGTTGCCCTCATTGCTCCTCATTGCCTCTGGCCCATTGAGTTGAGAAGCACAAGGTGAGCAGGTGCTATTTATATTTTCAAGTTCCGAGAAGTTCATGATGTCCTTTAGTGGACAGTCCACCCCCCACCCCCATGTAGAACTAAGATGTCTAATTTGCCAGCGTCCAATCCAAAGCCGTGGGAGCAGGAAGCACAACTTTCTCAAGGGGGTTTCTGGGTGTGACAGGGAGAAGCACTAATCTACCCTGCCCTTGGTTCTCAGCCTCAAGTACTTCAGCTGCTGGGAGCACAGGACCCTGGATCAGCTCTCGGCATAGCACATAGGCTGTGATTTAAAGGGCAGCGTCTCAGCCCCTGCCCACAATCTCACCTCTGCACAGCCTCGACCCTGGCCATTTGGATGTCCCGCCTGGCCAGCTGCTTCTGGATGAATCCTGTGGTCAGTCAAGAGCCTCTTTGCTGTAAGACAGATCCTTGGGCTTGAGGTGTTATTGTTCAAATCCCTTGCCAAGAATCTGCTGGTGATGCCAACAAAGGCTCTGAGGCAAATGAGGACAGTCCATCCCCAGCCGCAGGCGCTGATTCTGGGAGGACACATCACTGCCTCAGGGGCTGATGTGATTAACTCCCCACCGCAGCTGCCTGATAGTGGAGAGGCACCACCTGGAGGGCAGGGTATGCGTCTGTCCTGCTGGAAGGCACAGCATTCAGTGGCAGCAGCGCCCTGATCCTCCCCAAAGGAGCGGACCTGTGGGGCTGGGCTCTCACCTGTCCTGATTCACCACTGCGGCCACAGCCTTCATGGAACTATTTATTGCCCAGGCAGTGGGCTGGCTGATTCAGGCTGTCATCCACAGAATGAATCATCTCGCCTACCTGCTGCTGCTGAGGGCTTCCTGGTGCTCAGATGCTTTCTGGTGGAGCTTCCTACGGGTCCAAAGCTTGGCACACTGGTGCCCATTTCCACAGTCCACGACTACTGGCTTCACCTTTTATCTGGAACTCCAGCTGTGGCTCAGCGCAGCCATCACTGATCCTGTGTTCATTTGAAATGTTGGCAGTTTGCTCATCGTGCATTGTTTCTGACATGAATTTTGACTCTTTAAAATATTGCATTAACAATTAGTCATCTTGGCTTGGCGCCTGTGGCTCAATCGGCTAAGGCGCCAGCCACGTACACCTAAGGTGGCGGGTTCAAATCCCCAGCCTGGGCCCGCCAAACAACAATGATGGCTGCAACCAAAAAATGGCGGGGCGTTGTGGCGGGCGCCTGTGGTCCCAGCTACTTGGGAGGCAGAGGCAGGAGACTCACTTGAGCCCAGGAGTTGGAG